>JAJMKT010000054.1:0-77133 GCA_030563985.1 Geotrichum restrictum | reverse complement strand
TGCATGGCTCTTGCCAATTGCTTCAAGAGCTTTCTTCAGCACTGATAATTTCAAACCCGGCCCTTTTTACATTGGCGGAGTCACTTCGCGTATCATTTCAATGATTGCATCGTTCTACCTTATATTTGTCATTACCATTATTTCGACTTGGCCCACCAGTGGTCCTAATCCCACGCCCACAGAAATGAATTACAATATTGTTTTTAATGGAGCAGTTTGGATAGGTGCTCTTGCCTACTACTATTTGGATGCACACAAATGGTTTGTTGGCCCCCAGAGTACCTTTGACGCTTTTGACATTGATGTCGTTTTGGATAATGACATGGACGAAGAAATTGCTCCTACAACTATTCGACCAGAAGAATATGAACTCAGATAGGTACCAGAGACATGCATGCTGATTAGAGCAACATTAGGGATAATAGTAATCTTTCTTTTTTTATTTAAAAATTTATGATCGGACGGAAAAGCGTACGCTAGGTAATAATTAGGACATGTATATCATCAATTCACTTTATTTTTATTTTTCAATATTCAGTTATACGTTTTTCAATTTAAAGGACCCCTAAAGTGGTCTATACGTAATCTTCGACAATTGCAAATCGACTGGGGTATTTCGGCAGGAATTATAGATTAATAAATAAAGAAGCACCAAAATGTATCAAAAGCATGTAAACCATCAATTGTCATCTGAGAAATCAGTGTCTTGGAAAGAAATTGGCTTAACAGTCCTGAGTCGCTTCTTTTTCTTCATGGGGGAAAGATTGGTGTTGCTAGAGTCAGCGTGAACGGTAGCCATTACTGATTTCAACTCCATGTTGGCATCCTTCAGTTGCCGATTTTCTCGCAAGATTGCTTCTATAGTCTCTTCTAAGTAAGACATTCTGCTACTTGCAGCAGCCTTTTCTGCATCTATAATGTGTTAGCTCAAGGTGGGAAAAAAAATAAAGTGAGCAGTTATCTTACCCCTTGCTGAGTCCACCGCAATCTGAATCTTGCGGTCTACATGATCTTGTCCTCTTTCTGCTTGTGAGTCGCGGTCGTCCAAAAACTGCTCTTTGAGTTGATCCATTTGTTGGTCCATTTCGTCTGCCATTTCCATTCGCACTTCATCTTCAATCTCCAGACACCGAGTTTCACTATTTTCCAATAACCCTTCCAAAACATGGATTCTTCGAAGTAGTACTTCTTTAGAGCTGCTAAAATCATACTTCTCGTCCTCGACGTCGGTTCCAGATTGCTCTTCTGAAAGCCTTCTATCTGTATCTGCCAAAGTGAAAGACGAATGCGTGGAAGTGCTTGATGTTGAAGAAACACGATCTTTCGCAAGAACGAGCAAATGTGACCGCTGTACAGCTACATTGTCGCTTGTTTTCCTGATGGAAGGAACCGCTGCACGAGATGGTGAGAGTAGTTTAGGAACTATAGCTCGGGATGGAGTGGGCGGAGGCTCGGGAATATCCTGAGCTGCAGCAGAATATCGAAAGATTTGAGTGATGGAGCTAGAGTCACCAAATGGGTCCACGGCAACTAGCATTATTGACTTTTGTGTAGAATTTGGCAGGAAAGCATTTGATAGCAGCACATGTGTAAGCTTGCAACTACGGAACTCATTAGCGCCATCTTTAGAGTAGCGCGTATGCTGTTTCTTGTCCTCTCCTTTTTGCATTTGAAGACACTGACCTAGTAACATGAGTGATTGATTAATGGCGCAACTCTCTTGCAGTCTGTTACCAGCGGTCTTTGCAAGCTTGTTTCTTTCAGATCCTGCCAAATCAACAATAGTAATCTGGGCGCTTGCCAGACTATTTTCATCTTTCTTTCTTTTAAGCTCAAATGAAGTAAATGCATGAGATCTGCTAGAAGTTGAGTTCGATCCGGTTGAATGACATGATCGTAACTTCTGCCCTTTTTCTAACAATCGATATGCTTCCTGCGCACTGGAGACAAAAATCTTTGTTATTCCGCCAAGATATGTTTTTCGTGTCAATGGATCGGTGTTTACAGCCAGCGGGGTTCGTCGTTTACCAACCCCTACTTCTTCAAATAGGTCGAACACTTTGTCGTTGTAAATTTCAGCCATGGAGATATAAATTCCATATGTATAGTCGTTAGATACCTCGATTTCTTCCTGATACATTGACGACGGGTGAAATGCTGGCTTCAATAAGTTGTCTTTGGTCCAGTCAAGATAAAGGCCAGCTTCAATTGCTGATGATGTTCTGTCGGGTTTGCGATCGCTTATGTCTTCTACGTCCTCAAACTATCACATATTAGCATTTAAAATCGACGAAAAGGCTTTACTTACCTCTGCCAATTTGCCTTTAAGTGATTTAAACAGTGTATTGACTGTTAAATGAATCATTCCCGGGGTTTGCTTTGAGCCTTGAACGGTGTGCGACTAATTATAGTTAGTATTGTTTTGAAGGAATTGGATAGTACTTACCTTGCCAGAGCCAGATGCTCCCATGGTGAAGAACAAGCTATCATGACCCTCAATAACATTTTTTACCAATGGAAACACTGCCGACTTGTAGAGATCTATTTGAGAGATTGTTTCTCCATAAATCTTGTCAAATGTATACTCCTTGTTGTTAAGGATAGCTTTTGAGGACGCAGGTGGATCAATCGTCAACACTCGCTCAGTCGTGCACTGTGCGCTGCGAGGTTTTAGCCTCAAGTAAACGGGAAGTTTCCCAGGTTGCTTGTGAGAAGTGTCAGCTTCGCTCATATTAATTAGGGGTATATTTTGTATTTAGATTGAATAGAATTGACCAAGAGATTGTTGGAGAAAGAAGAGCTTAACAAACCTGCAAAAGTTGTTTATGTTGACAGTTTTTCGGAAGCCAAGGTTATGTTTACACATTACTTAATCTGGCGAGAGGTCGTCACCACAGCAACCGAGTAATTTTGAAAAAAAAAAAAATTCAGATCCTCCCACTCACATCTCATGAAAGACTCATAATCTCGAAAGACCCTAATTCAATCAAAACCACCAATTCCTTTCTAGAATTCTTGTATGCTAAAGGGAAAAGCTTTGAAGTGTGTACAGTCCTCCTTCTTTACAGTTTCAATAAGAAGAACAATCAGCGGCTCACTATATTCAACTTCGAATCGACGACCTTTTAATTCCGTTCCATTCTCTTCTCAATCGATACTAAAAATGTCTGAAAACGTTGAATCAGTTCCAACGGCGACCCCTGCGGCCCCTGTTGTCCACAAGGAAAAGAAGGCTAGCAAGAAGGCTGCTGTCCAACTTACTCTCAAAACCCCCAAGGGAACAAAGGATTGGTCTGATAAGGACATGGCATTGCGTAGTGCTATCTTTGAAACCATCACCAAAGTTTTCAAGCGCCATGGAGGTGTCACTATTGACACTCCTGTTTTCGAACTGAGAGAAATCCTCTCTGGAAAGTATGGCGAGGACTCGAAGCTCATTTACAACTTGGAAGATCAAGGTGGTGAACTTACTTCTCTCCGATATGATCTCACTGTCCCATTTGCCAGATTCGTTGCCATGAACGGTATCCAAAGCATCAAAAGATATCACATCGCTAAGGTGTACCGCCGAGACCAACCTGCTATGACAAAGGGTCGTATGAGAGAGTTCTACCAGTGTGACTTTGACATTGCTGGTGACTACGAGAGTATGGTTCCTGATGCTGAAATTCTTTCCATTGCTGTCGAAGGCTTGACTGCTCTAGGAATTCAGGACTTCACCATCAAGGTTAACCACAGAAAAATTCTTGACGGTCTGTTCCAATACTGCGGAGTAAAAGAAGAGGATGTTAGAAAGGTTTCAAGTGCTGTTGACAAGTTGGATAAGCTTCCCTGGGAAGCTGTCAAGAAGGAGATGGTAGTAGACAAGAACCAGTCTGAAGAAGTTGCAGACCGTATTGGCGAGTATGTCAGGATAAAAGGAAACTTTAAGGATGTTCTCGACAAGCTCTCCTCTGATGAAGGTCTCATGAGCAACGCCTCCGCTGCTGCTGGTGTCAAGGAAATGACCGCTGCTTACACATATCTTAAAGCTTTCAATGCTCTGGACTACTTATCGTTTGATTTGTCTTTGGCCAGAGGTCTTGATTACTACACGGGTGTTATTTACGAAGCCGTGACTGATGCATCCGCCCCACCCCCTGCCCCTACGGAGGAAGGACCAGGTTCTAAGGCCAAGGACGACAAAAGGAAGAAGAAGAAGTCCAAGGCTGCTGAGGAAGACGATGACAACTCAGAAAATGTTGGCGTTGGCTCTATTCTTGGAGGCGGTCGATACGATAACTTAGTAGGAATGTTTGCTGGTAGCACCAAAAAGAACGCTTCTATTCCATGTGTGGGTGTTTCCTTTGGCGTTGAACGTCTCTTTTCAATCATCAAGGCTCGTGCTGGACTAGTTGACCAGGTTCGCCCTTCTGCTACACAGGTTTACGTTATGGCCTTTGGTGGTGGCCCCAGCTGGAATGGTTTCCTTAGTGAAAGAATGGAGGTTTCTAAGAGACTCTGGGAGGGTGGCATTGAGGCAGAGTTTTTGTACAAGTCTAAGCCAAAGCCACAAAAACAGTTCGAGGCTGCTGAGAAGACTGGCTGCCCGTTCTCCGTAATTCTCGGTCAAGAAGAATACTCTAAGGGAGTTGTCAAAGTGAAGGAGCTCGGTCTTGGTGCTGAGGCTGACCAAGGTGTTGATGTCCCTATTCCTGAAGTTGTCGAGTATTTGAAAAAGGTACTTGCTGAAAAACATAATGGTGTTGAGGAAGCTGTCAGACTTTTGACTCTTTAGATAATCTAACAGATAATTTATAAGTGCTAAGGCATTGCCTGCCAGCCGAATATTTCAAAATAGACTAGCTGAACCTGTAACTCCAAACCAAACTATGATATTTATTGAGTAGACCGAAGAGACTATTGAGAGTGTGACCCATTGTTGCAGAATATCTTTCCATGATGGCCATCTGATTCTTATTTCATTAGTAAGGTAATGTGTTCAGTCATATCAACAGTAGGCTCTTTATCAGCTCCTAACTACGTATTCTTATTTAAATTTCAGTCACAATTACAGAGAACAGGAACGATGTAATACGCAGGATCTTCAAACTTTTAAGACTTTATTTAAGCAATTCCTAATAAAGTTTGTATGTGTAGCTTAAGTATTTATATAATGTATAACCAACTGTTCTTCTTTTTTTAAGAACGGTAGTCACCATTAATGGTTACGTATTCGTGGCTGAAATCACACGTCCAGAACTTGGCACGCTGGCCGCCCCCGGTCCCTAGAGATACTCGAATGATTACGTCCTCCTCAGCCAGAATTTCACTGGCACGCTCCTCGTCGACGTTTTCAGGTTCGCCATTTACCAGAAGTTTAAGTTCAGCGGACCCGTCAATTGGGATAAACGACACGTTGGTCTTGTATGGATCGACTGGCACACCAGCGTAACCAGTAGCACAGAGAATTCTACCCCAGTTTGCATCTCTGCCATATAAAGCAGTCTTAACGAGGGGAGAGGTGGAAATAGTGGACGCAACCTTGTGGGCATCTTCGTAGGTTAAGGCGTCTTCAACATTGATGGTGACAAATTTAGTAGCACCCTCACCATCTCGAACTACCAGTTTTGCCAGTTCTTCGGCAAACGAGGTGATGGCTTCTTTTAAAATTTCATAGCCCTCGGATCCTTCTTCAATGACTTCACCACCGGCAGCACCGTTTGCTAGAGCAGCAATTGTGTCGTTGGTAGAAGTATCACCATCAACAGAGATGGAATTAAAACTTCTGTCAGCGGCATACTTGAGAATCGACTTAAGAGCCTGCGCCGAAACGGCAGCATCAGTCACAAAGAATCCAAGTAAAGTAGCCATATTGGGGTGAATCATACCAGCGCCCTTTGCAAGACCAGCAATTCGGTATGTGATATTTCCAATTGAAAATTCTTTCGATATGAGCTTGGGAAAAGTGTCAGTGGTGCAAATTGCCTTGGCACCGTTTAACCAGGCAGTATGATCGGATCCTACAGATGTGTTTAACAGCTCGGGAATGCCCTTTAAAATTTTATCCATTTGCAATCGCTGGCCAATAACGCCGGTAGACATGACAAGGGTTTTTCCTGTAGATCCAGCATCAACAGTAACGCCTAGATATTTATCAACAGCTTCAACCATTGCTTTAGCATCCTGCAGCCCACCCTCACCAGTGACTGCATTGGCACATCCACTGTTGATAATAATGGCCCAGATGCCACTTCCAGATGTCTCGTCAATGATTTTCTTTGAGATCTGAACAGGAGCAGCCTTAAATATGTTTGTGGTAAATACAGCCGATGCGGTAGCGGGAGTTTCTGACACAATAGCAGCAAGATCCAATGCACTAGAGTCCTTTTTTACGCCAGAGTAGTATCCACCAACCTTGAATCCTCGAGGATAAGTTCCCTCCGTTGGTACAAACCTACTTTTGTCACTAGCACGCTGAAATGTGGACGTGGAGAATCTTTTTGAAAGAAGTCTTCCACAGGTGGGAAGAGAGAGACGCTGAACACGAGAGAGCATTTTGATTTTGATTCTATGAAATGACCAGTGATTTTTAAAATTGAGAAGAAATAAAGAAAGAAAGAGATCGAGGCTGCTGAAATAGTGAATTTTTCTGGAGATGACTCAGTGATAGGAGGACTCGCTGGATAAGGCTCGGAACGCATCAGTCCCGTGACTTTAAAAACTTTTTAAGCACCGTGTATGCAAGCGCGTACCAAAGTTATTATGAGCTGCGTTACAAAAATTTGAATTTGGAGCCAACTTGGATTATCGCTCATAAAAATTTAAGACTTTAAATTTCGTAGCAAATTTCAAATAACTATAGATTTCATTAAATTTTTATACAGATCTCTATTTTTAAGATGTTCAGGTAATACACCTTTTTGATTCTCATCTATTGTTGCAGACAATTTGGGTGAAGAACTTCGGTTTACAAGGACTTTCAAGTAGACGTTATAAGCGCTAGCTAGGCCTACCAGTAGAGAAAGTTCAAGGATAGCACATTTGAAATCAGTGGCAGATCAATTTAGAGAGCTTAATAACACTTGATTTGAAGGCCAACATGGCACAAGTCTTAGTCCATCTTTAGGCACTGTAAACACATGAGTTGCATGGAGATCAATGTGACGAGACAGTGAATATTCTGACTGATAAGTGATAAAGGCTCTGAAATATAAACTGTAGTATCATTCGTTGCCTTAGAAGTTATAATTGGCTATTTTTTGCGTGTTTAGCCTGCTGATCTAGCTGTTCGTTCAATGTTTGAGTAAGTGCGCCTTGCAATTGTAGCTTCAATCAAGTGCAAGTGTTTGAGCACTGTTCCAACGTAAACCCTTGATGGACAAGTGAGAAGGAGTATCCAAGTCTAATTGTGCAGCCAGGCAATTATCTATATTAGTGGTTATTATATGATATTATAACTTGAGAGTAAAGATGGAATAATCAATCTTTAAGTAAATTCTAATAGTGCAACTTCTCTTTTTGCTGAAGTTGAAACTTTTGTTCTTAGGCATCTATACTGTAAGATTACTTCAAGCCGTTTTAAACACAGTATTGACCGAGATTTGCATTATTGACAACATGTGCGACTGTATTTTCTCGTCATGCAAATTGCCATGCTGTATCGGTTTTTAAAAGTATCATTTTCAGACTCATAAAAGTAGTAGTATTTCAGTGTTTGGTTAAGTTTAAAACATGGCGGAGTTGAAGCTAAGTAGCAAAAACTTCATGGACAATCTTGAAACTCCTTTAGTTGTGACCAGAGTCTACTTTGCGCGCAAATCCATTAACTATCTCTGCAGTGTGTGATTTGCACTAGTATGTCAATAAGTAAGCTTTCAGAAAGTACTACAAGTTGCACTCATGTCATTTGACTCCATGTCTCAAAAAGGACTGGGTATATATGGCATTGATCACTACGTTATAATCATGTATGACACAGCTTAGCTCTGTGAGAACATTACTCAAGCCCTGCTTGTTTACAGCTCTGTGCCTCTGTGCCTCTTTGCAAATCACGCACTACTACTACACATCTCTTCTGCTAAATAACGGAGAAATATGTAGTTTAAAAAAGTTCATGCGTAGTAGCCCTTTCAGGTAAATCTTTTTGAAATCTCAATTTGACTTTTTTATTGTTTTTTTTTTCTTGAACTCGACTTCGTTTTGTTTTATTTTTTCCCATCACCACTGCCTAATTGTGAACAACAGCAAAAGCGCGACTTGGACAGGGCCACAGCATAGACACGAAGACGACATCTTTAGTCCACACTCCGATTTCAGATATTTTATTTTTAAGCTGATAAAAGATAAAAATTTAGCCCGGCCTTTTTCCTTGGCCTTTGTATATCAAGTGGCCAACAGATTCCGTTACATATTGTACATTGGTTTTCTCTTACATTACACGCCAGAACTGATATTACTTTCTGCCACTTCTAATTGTACGCGCTCACACGTCGAAGAGCCACTAAAGGATTACCCCTACTCTGTGCTACCAGAATTTTGACTGTCCGCTCCTTTGTGCGTTGAATTCCTTTTCTAGCTACCTGATAACGCGCGATCTGAGAAACAAGTTACCTTTTTTTCTATTCCATCCCAGGTTTCGGTGACTCATCTGTTAGCAGAGAGCAATCATAATGAGGCCGTTGAAGCAAAAGGGAGAAGAAGGCGGTACTGAAGAACCATGGCTTGAACCAGATCCTGCATTTCAAGCACGCGGTACATCATGGCATCCCCTTGATTCTCCACCACCATTCCAGATGCTCCCGAGAATCAAGAAACATAAAGATCACATTGATTTAGAAGTGTTTGCTATAAGTACTGATATGATTTCAGCCCAGCTGACCAATAATCCGTCGGCAAAGCCGCCTACACGTATTGAAAGATCCAAGTCTGTTGAATCCGATGACTCCTCCAAGAGCTTCGAGGATTTCCCTCCTTCAAATCATGAATGGAAGAGGCAGCCTTTGATTTTCAAGCAACCTTTGACTCCGTCGGACCCGGATAACGTTTTCAGGCAGTATACAACACCTGGCGTACTTAGACCTAGGGCAGAAAGTATGCGTATTTCTGCTGAGACCACACCCAGAATGTATCTCACGAACTCTCTGAATGATTCTCCTTTTCAGAGAACATGGGCGCCTGAACAGGTTGAGTCTCCTCATTATCCAAACTCTTCTTCAACTCATATTTTCCAGGCTCAAGTGGCACCTGGTCAAAACAACTCTATCCAGCATGTTCCTACTACACAACCGCCCACTATGCAGTCAATAATTCAGATGCAGCCTGCATTTGTGCAGTTGCCTCCTATTCAGAGTAGCACCCCTATTCAAACGAGTCCCATCCAGCATATCTCTTCCGTGCAAACAAGCCCTCTTCAACATAATACCTTGGCGCAATCGAGGCCTATCTTGCCTGGTCCTGCTCCTGCACCCAAGATCTTAATTCCGCCGGTGTCTTCTAAGTCAAAGCCCCTTATTCAACCTGACTCTATTGAGACCCCTTCTGTTCAAAAACAGCTAGTCATCAAGCTAAGAACCCATTTTCCCAACAAATCCGCAAATTCAAGTGGAAGTAGCAAAATGCCGGAGTCAAAACATGTGACCACAAGTTTACCTGACACCAGCTCCAGTAGTTCTCCTACTACAGATGATGATTATAAAGTCAAAAACTTTGGAACCAACGAAAAGCAGCAATCACGGCGACTATCAAGACCTAGTGCTGTCTCCACTCCATCTTCTGCGCCTAAAAAGCGACAACGAAGTCCATCTCCGAACTTGACAAATGCCACTCCTCCGAAAAAGAGAGGGAGAAAACCGAAAAAAGCAAAGTACGAATTTACAAAGCTTACATTTTGTGCTACAGCTCTGTTATACCTTCAACTTGAAACATGATCTAACAATTCTCTAGGTTACTTGAAATCGAACAAACCAAACTAGAAGAGGTACAATCTCTTAGTGTCGGCGAAGTAAACGTTCCTCCTGAAGAGGATTTAACTTTGGTAAGTGCTTGTCCATTTTTTTACTACTGTGGGGCAATGAAAAGCGAAATGTGAAAGCGATTCGTCAAAGTTGCATGAAACTTTTAATCAGTGGCCTCTAACATTTAGTGTAGGAAAATGATGATTTTTGTTCAACTTGTGGAGGAGTCGGTCGCTTTTTGTGTTGTGAAAGCTGCCCGAAATCTTTTCATTTCAGTTGTATTGACCCTCCTTTGGAAGAAAACAACCTCCCAGAAGGAGAGTGGTTTTGCCAGGAATGCCGAGCCAAACGAGTAAGTTATCCTATACGGCGTTTTAATTTCTGCCCAATGCCTCATTTCTTGGTTATAGTATTACGGAAATATCAAGTCTGTGCTACACTGATAAACCTTGAAGTGACACGTTGGAGTCTCTTGAATTATTTGTATTCGATTCTAACCAAGTCTTGTAGCAACCACCCTTGCCCTACAAAAGAGGACTGTTCAATCAGCTTTTATTTCAGTTGGACAAGCGCAATCCAGTCATATTCGTGCTCCCTCAAAAGCTAAAAGAAAAGTTTCGGAGTTCGCTCTCAAAGGGAAATGGCATTTCTAAGAGAAAAAAAGTGGTCAAAACTAAAAAAACGTGAGTACGACGATCCTTCTCTTGCTTCAGCAATTCTAACCTTCTCTGTAGGACTGCTTGGGTTGTACCAAAACTGGATCCAGATCAGCTGACAGATAGGCATGGAGTTCCAATTACATGCTCTGTATGCAATTTATCCAATGTAGCAACTGTTTCCATTGCACGATGTGAAATTTGTGATCAAAACTGGCATTTGGACTGCGCTAATCCCCCGTTGTCCAAGTCATTAGGTGTAAAGCTTGTGTGCCCTAACAATAAGGGTCATCAGATTCGCAAGCTACGACGCCCCAAAAATGGTCGCATAGTTGAACCCCCCACTCCTAATTCTAAAGCATCAAAAAGTGAGACTGACACAGAGGTGGTAATTTCGTCAGATGATGAAGAATCGGGAGATGTTATTCTTGACGTTCCGATTCACAATTTTGATGATACCCCAACTGGCTTCAGTGCTCCAATTCCTAAAGAGCGATACAAACAGATTGATGACAATGGTGTAGTCTACCGATTGTCTTCAAAGGGTATCAAGCTGGATTTTATTCAGGCGGTTTACGAAATGAGGGGAGATACATTCCCGGATACATGTAATTCTGAGATTCTGCTCTCTTTGGACGAAATTGCGTCTAGAGGAACATCTTGCAATTCTGGGAATATCCTTGTGGCAAATCAGTCACCACAGGAGCCTAGCCAATCACTGGAGCCTAGCCAGCCACAGGAGCCTAGCCAGCCTAGCCATTCTGGTGAAACCAATAAACTCCCTAGTGTTAGCAGATCTGGGATAGAGATGCTACTTGAGAGCGCACTAAGTTTGACAGCTCCTAAATCACTCAAAGATAGCACAAAATCTTTAGAAGCTTCTCAAAAGCGTAATGGTCGCACGAGATCTTCAACGCCTCCTTTCAAAGCCTCTCAAACAACTTCTGCTCATCCTCACAACTTGCGTGATATATCTATTGCTCGAAATGTGAAAAGTCGACATTCTTCGCCTTATGAATCCAATGGCAAGACTGGCGGGCATCAAAACGACGCCTTGAAAGAAGAAGGTATAATTCGGCCAGAGGAAAGAACGCATTTGATCGCCATTAAACGGCTTATGGAGCTAAAGGGGAAGGAAGCTCTTATGGAATTCCTCCTTCACAGTGAAGCGGAAAAGTAGTATAGAACGTTTTACGGAAATCACTGTTTAATATGCCAGACCTTTTTTTTTCGGTATTTTTATTCTTGTATTGTATTATATATACTTTTTTTATTTGCATAATTATTTCTATAACTCCTAAGCATGGCTTTTTATTCATCTATCGCTCCTTGCAATCGTGGTGGCTTGGCTTCGTCTTGGACTGTTTTTTTTTTCAACATGCGGAGATAACCGGGCAATAAAGATAAAGCCTGGTAAGTAGTAGAGAGGTTTCTGTAGTTTTTGTAACCCCACCCCAACTACCTATGCATTATGGAGTTCTTGGATCGCAATCAGTTTTTCTATGCAACGTGCATGGACTTAGGTGTACTATGGATTAAGTGCCACGGTTAAACAAGTCTGAAATGCTTCACGGACTGGAATCAGGCCCTATCGATGCAGATTGAATAGTGTTTTCCAACATTGCTTACACTTAATCTGTGTTGCATATACTGTAATTTATTTACAATTTGAATAGGAATTTGTTCAAAATTCATAGACCTAGAACAAAAACGCTAGCTCTTTTCCGATGTAAATTGGTGAATTCCAAGACCACTTAGGCCCATGATACAATGTAAAACTTAAGTACTGACCAGCCATTCTTAGGGCTACATATCAAGGCTCCCACGAGGATGAGGCAATGTAAACTTGACTACGTGCAACAGGCAATAAAAGAAATCATCTTCTAGAGAAAGGAATTAACGTAACAATTCTCTTTCATCACGGAAACAGTCAAAGCAAATTTAAGTATGTGTGTACATGTCGACGTCCATTTGAGTGTTACAGACACAGAAAGGCACACGACTTCAAAATCTTATGCTAATTGGAAGATACCTAGAAGATTTATGTACTGGTTCAAAATAAATTTGAGGGTCAGACCAAATTAATTCCAGAAACTAAAGAAAAAAAATCAGGTAGCTAATGAATCCCATGTTGCAATTAACTATTCTAAACACTTCCTCCGCCTTGTGAAATCAGTTCGAAGATCTTGAGTGAACTCAGGCCCATCATAAACCCGCGAATATGTATATATAGATAAATAGATCTTTTTATTGTCTCTTTTAGTAGGGGAAATTTCACTGCAATAACTAGTTAGACGTGAAGTAGGCGTGTACATGGTTCGTTTCATGTCTGGTATACAGACTGGAGCAGGCATAATGCTGCGATAGTGTCGAAATTTTCCTGGATTTACAAACGATCAAGATCTTCGAACTCCAGCATCAAAGGAAACTCTTGAGTGAAGTGAAAACTCCTCTTCGCGAACATTCATTTTTTCCAACTTTGAACTCCTCATTAAATTCATTACTGTATACAATATTTTCCCTTTGCCTTTAGCTTAAAATAATGGAGCACAGTACCAGTACTACCAATGTTTTAGCCTGCTTTTGTTTTCCTAAGTAATAAGTAACTAAATTTCAAAAAAAAAGATGAAAAAAAAATTTTGGGCTGTGATTATGACTCTTTGGCAAAAGTTCCTGGATTGGCCTTCCCACAAACCATCCATAAAATTTTCATTCAACTAGCGATATGGCGCAGAGGAAGCGCACGGGGCTCATAACCCCGGGGTCCTTGGATCGAAACCAAGTATCGCTATGTGTGTTTATTTTTTTGGCTTTCTTGCTTTCTGGGCTCTTGCAATGGTTGTGGTTGAGAACAGCTTTCGATGTTGTTCTGAGATTATAGATGTGGTATTTTTGTGAACGTTCTGTTGAGTGCGAGCTAGCTCCCACCTGTAAAAAATAGAGTTAACGGCAATTCTGTAGTGCCAATGTTGAAAATAGTTGTACAGTACGTAGACTACTGTGTTTTATTTCACATTAATTATACCTAAAGCACGTTGAAGTATGAATTGGAACCGTTAGGGTCGGCAACATCCAGCTTGGAATTCTCTCTCATATCAGTGTTTTGAATAAGTCCTCGAATGAAAGTTTGTTGATCAGTCACCACGAACGAGTTAACTATTTTGGAGCAAAAAATTTACTTACCGGTCTACGAAATTTCGAAATTTTGAATAAAAGATATGGGTTACCATGGTACGTACAGATATATATACATGTAATAAATAAGAAATGCAATTAGTTTGTTGGTTCAGACATTATTGAAATAAATAAATCAAAGCTGATAACCAGCAAGAAAGGGTGTCTTGACTCGTTTTCAACCACTGGCAGTCAAGTGAAAAAAAAAAAAATGTTAGTCTCAGAAAACTTGGGTCACGCCAAGTTCTGCGTTTTGTTTAAGCATGACGCTAGTTAGCAAGCTTTGAATATCGTCCGTATGCGTATTGGTTACTGTGCTTGTGCCTGTGTTTGTGTTTGTGCCTGAGTGAGAGTATATTCTGTAACATCACTGTCACTCAAAAGTGATTTACTTCTTTGCAGCAAATTACTAGCACGACCGCGGCGAACCAGTGAAAACGCTGCTGTTGCCCCTAACTTCGTCGCTGCCGCCCCTGCCATTGATAATGATGTTGATGATGATGAGGATGATGAAGGTTTTCTTCCCGGCTTGCCGAAAGCCTGAGTCGCAAAATCAGGGAGTGGTAGCGATTCTAGCATTGACTCGGTCAGGATCTTGTCCATGTAAAACTGTGTGGATGGAATGCTGATAGAGGCTTGCGTTTGTGTCAGGTGGTTGTTGTCTGCGCTGCTGCAGATGATGGGACGTTTGGTAGGAGGTGCAAATTGCGTACAAGTGGGTTGTTGACTTGCAATGTATTGACTGCAGGGCTGGTGGTCTTGGTGTAAATTTTCAACATGCTGATCATGATGTTGAGATTCGAAGGCTGGTTCGGGGGACTCGCTTGTAATGGTGTTTAGAGAGGAAATCACTGGCTGAGAATCTTGAAAGTCGGAGTCACACTCATCTGTCGCGCTTTCGCAATCCAAGTCCAGTATATTATTGACTGTAGTGGCTGCACTCAATGTAAGTTTCGTTGGTTCGTTAACACTTTCAGTGATGGAGACGCTTCTACTTAGAGGTCGTTGTTGCGTAGCAGGAACCTTCATCTGGCTCTCTGAATATAACTCAGAGTAGCAGCTATCCGCCTGCGAAGGCGTGCGACTGAATAATCGACGGCCGTTTTTTATGTTAGTTTTTCCGAGTAATGGGCTTTTCAGAGAATAATTCCACGGGTCCTCCAGACTCTGACCTTCAAGCTGAAGCCCAGTCTCGGCTCGATCATCAACCTCGTCGCAAAAAGAGCCCATGAGGAAATTCATTTGCTTTCTCTGTCGGTCCCAGTCTTCAGGATCTTCATCATCTCGTCGTAGTGAAGTACGAGAAAGTTGTGTCCTGTACGGGTCTTTTTGGCCACAAGGAATAGCTGCCACTTCGTAGGAGAGACCCGAGGCAATGCTATTCAATGGTTCAATAAGCCCCAGGTTTCCTCTGAACGACTGAGAGGTGTTGAGCTTTTCGTTTTCGCACAAGGCTCGCAGTGAGTTCCTTGTCAACTTCATTCCCCCACTTAGCTGAAAAGCTTCAGAAATATCTTCTTCACCAGAACTGTGCTGGCTTTCAAGAAAGAGATCATGTTCACAGTCGTCCCATTGTGACGCTGGGACGACAAAGGCCTTCCTGGGAATGATAACTGATGCCATTCTTTTTCTCGCATTCCGCATATTAGCTTTTGGAGTCGGTGACAGCTCCTCGCTTACCCAGCCAAGAGATTTGGACAGCGGGCTCAACCCTGGCGTAGACGACGGAATTTCCATTATTTTCCGATTCTGTGGTGTCTTGAAAGGCGATATTATACCTCGTTTCGACGGGGTTTTGAGCCCGTTATTAGGAATAAACAAGCTTGGGCTTATCTCATCGATTTCAGGACTTCCATTTTCCCTATCCTCTTTAACCGGTGTCTTGAACTCCGATGGCTTTGTTTTGTCTATTGGAAAAAAATAGTCCAAGATTGTTCTATTCGACTCTCCAATCTCAGGGCTCACTGTTCTCTTTTTTCCCTGCTTCTGTTTTTTGGCTTTTTTCCTTGTCGTGGGAGGGGTGAGCTCAAGCTGGGCACCTTGATACTGAGTTGGAATATATTCTTCATCAAGCCTGTCATCGAATAGTGCCGAAAACGACGCGTCAACATTGAAAACAGCCCTTCTTTTGCCAGCCTGTTTTGACTGTGGCTGTGGTATCTCCTCAAGCGGCGGACTCAAGTCTAATTCGTCATGTGGACGATCTGTTGGGCCCGGGATGTCCATTCTTTTTTTGCCTACAGACTTGGGGGTCGTCTTGGAGTCGTCGCGTGGCGAAGAATTCGGAGGCGACATGTAACAAGCAGACGAGAGCTGAGTATTTTTGTACTCATATGCATACTGAGAGTACTGGGGAGTGCTGGAATTACTGTCAACAGCGTGCCTTCTCATTTCAGTCAGACCCGTTGAGATTTTATACAATCAATAGAATGAGAGCGATGCGAAAAGACTTGGACGTGGGCGCGGATTCTATTTAAATTTAAAAAGGGAATTTAAATAAAGTTACAAATTGGTCGTTCGTGATCATTTCGCGTAATGATAAACTTAGGGTGTTACCCTACCTCAGCTGCCCATGCTAATTATTTTAATTAGCTATGACACTGCCAAAGGCCCAAAGGTATCGGATCCATGATTTGGGCGAATTAAGAATTCGAGGAGTAGGCAAGCGAGTGCGCTATGGTTGCGGTATACACGCCATTGAACGGCATGTTCAGTCAGAAACTATATAAAGACTTGAGCTCGAAGCATACACCAACGAGTTAGTTGGTCTGTTTCTACATTTCAATGCTTTCGTGTATTGGAAAAGGCCCACGGCTGGTAGGGTGGGTAGCCTCATGATTCCTTTATTTTGGCCGACTCAACTATCGGAGAGGGTCATGGATTTTTCGCTATCAGAATGAGTAAGTAACAAACTGTTGTCCAAGTCTGCTGCTAGCGGCTAGAACACTCGTCCTCTCATAGTGAGGGACTTCCTCCTCAATATCACAGCCTCAATTACAGCTGTATGGGCATTTTTAATCAACCCCAACCCACCAAAGGTTAACCAAGTTGAAGACAACCAATTGGCAATTCCGCAACCATCAAGAAGAACATACAGCAGCTGTATACACCGGTAGTTGGCGCCATCAATAAGCTTTTCAATTACAGTACTCAATCATCATGGAAATGGGATCACAGGAGTCAGACATGTCGGTCATTCTAGTATCATCTGGGTATGATCAGACAATCAAATTTTGGGAGGCTCTCAGTGGGATGTGCTCAAGAACTATTCAACATGGAGATGCTCAGGTCAACCGACTCGCAATAACGCCCGACAAACGCTTTCTGGCAGCGGCTGGAGCTAGGTCTATTCGACTATACGACATCAGATCCAACAACCCCAACCACACGCTATCTTTCGATGACCATACAGGTAATGTGACGGCAGTTGCAATACAAGCAGACGGGAAATGGCTCGCGTCAAGTTCCGAAGACGGAACTGTCAAAGTATGGGACATGAGAACAGGACATGTACAGCGCAATTATAAACATAAATGCCCTGTGAACGATGTTGTTATTCATCCCAACCAGGGAGAGTTGATTTCTTGCGACAATGATGGTAACGTGCGAATCTGGGATTTGGGTGAGAATACATGCACACACCAGCTGGTCCCTGAAGACGACGTCCCTGTGCGGTCAGTGTCCGTTGCAAGTGATGGTACTATGCTAGTTGCGGGCAACAACAAGGGCAATTGCTACGTGTGGAAGATGAGCAATAACAGGGACGTAACGTCACTAACACCCATAACCAAGATCAGGTCTCATGGAAAGTATATAACAAAGGTATTGCTGTCGCCGGACGGGAAACACCTGGCGACCTGCTCGGCTGATTACACGGCTCGGATCTGGTCGACAGAAGACAACTTTTCACTGGAGACTACGTTACAGGGACACCAGCGATGGGTGTGGGATTGTGCGTTTAGTGCCGATTCCGCATACCTCGTCACAGCGTGCTCAGATCATTATGTGCGGTTGTGGGAGCTGGCGTCGGGTCAAATCATTAGGCAATATAACGGGCACCATAAGGGCGCCATAGCGGTCGCACTTAATGATGTTTAAGACTACAGTGGTCCGGCTGCTTGTGTATATAACCGGTACATGAGTCTCTTCAAAAGACCCATAATGTGAAATATGTAATGTTTATGTACTACTACGTAGAGGATTTAAATCGTCTGTCTTCGCTTATATCGGGTTTTTGAAACGTGAAAGCTAGCTCGGCCTGAACCGGTGATAACGAACCAAATGGCAGAGGGCGCGTCTTTCTCCTTGCGGGTTCTCCGGCCGGTTTCGCGGGAAAACGTCTAAAACGGAAATGGAAAAGGAAAAAAAAAAAAATTGTTGAATTCTAGCCCAACGGCCCTAACCTAGACGTCGTCTATTGCAACACACATACACGGGCGGCTCAGCGCCAGGTCTATGCCACACTCGGGCGGTAGCAGGCAGCGGCGGCGGTAAAGGGATACGAATGAATAAATGGCGTCATCATTACCCGTCGGCCCGAGAGAGTCAGTGTTGTTTGTGGTACGAGAATATACGGTAGTGGGGTGGGCGGCAGTGATAGCTCGTGAGCGCTGTAGCTGCTGAGAGGAGGCGAAAAACAAGTTTTCTCAGGAGGGGAACGGGGGCTCCGATACTTGGACCGAGCACGAACCAAGAGCCCGACCAACGCTTGGAAAAAAGGCCGTGGCAAAATGAGATATCGCAACAACAGCAATATCAGCAGCAACACCAACAGGCCCTCTTTAAGTCATAACGTTACGTAGCATAATATATGAATTATTCATTTTATAAATCCTTTTTTGTTTTTTTGTTGATGGGAATGTTTTAGGCGGTGTTTGGGTGTATGCTACCCGGTGCTGTCTGGGAGCCTGGATTCGGTGTTGCCGAGTTTAGGAATCGGCACCAAGGATTGCCCCACGGGGCGACCGTCCGGAACTGCCACTTTCAACTTTCTCATGGATTTTTTTTTCTCTTTTCTTGACCCCATCGACTGCTTCGATTCCTCTTTTTTGCTGGACATTTTCTTTCTCTTCGCGTGTCTTTCAGGCTGATTTTTCATTTAATTTTCATTTAATAACGGCTTTCTTGATACCTAGGTGTGCCATATTTCACTTCGTTGGTGATATATTTTCAACTAAGCTGAAAATCTCGGAATCGCGAAGGCTTTTTTAACCATTCTACTCGTTTACAACTATTGACTCGTCGGCAGCATTGAAAGAATATGGCTACTGACATTAGCCTGGTTAAGCAGGAAAACGCGTCGCCGTTGGCGGATGGTCTTCAGCTTGATGGGAGTAACGGTGATAGTGGCATCTCTTCGCCGCTTGATAAGCCGCCTTCTAGCATTGCAGTCTATGCTACACCTACCAACAGTAACACACACATGCACAGCTTTACTTTTATTCGAAAGGCAACTCCTGCTAATGGTCAGTCTATAACGTCTTTGGCTGCGTCTGTAGCGACTACGCCTAGCAGCGAAAAGAAACCGACCGGCCCCGTTGTCCGATCTAGTTGGGTTTGGAATCACTTTGTGCAAACACCAGAGAACGCTTTCAGGGTTCAATGCCAGTTTCCCCTGCCTAATGATGGCGCAGACAATATTTGTGGAGTTATCCTAACTCGTGACAAGACAGGCAGCACGGGCTCCATGTGCCGGCACCTGAGTCGTGTACATCAAATCATGCCATCTGCTAGTAGCTCTGTGAGCGGTAATATAACGCGTCCTAGCGCTAAAGCCCGCAAAAGTGATGCTAGTATCGAACAGGTAGTTGTTCCTGCAACACCCGTTGAAAGCCACTCCGACGCCCAGAACGACACCAACAAACGAACATTTGCGGCCATGAATGGCGCGCCAGAAACACCAACCCACAAGAAAGCACATGTTGAGCCGCCCGTGATTACACAAGATTTGAATTCGAATTCGAATTCACTTTCGCAAGGACCGTCGGCTGTACAACCGCCGAAACCACAAATCAAGCGCAGCAATGGGTCTGCTAAAAAAGTAACCCAGGTGCGACATATCACCAAGGAACAATTCATCAGTCGGACGATACCATATTTCATCCAGAGCGGTCTGTGCCTTGACCGTACGCAATACTCGCAGTTCC
This sequence comes from Geotrichum restrictum, assembly GCA_030563985.1. Lineage (NCBI taxonomy): Eukaryota > Fungi > Ascomycota > Dipodascomycetes > Dipodascales > Dipodascaceae > Geotrichum > Geotrichum restrictum. Next base: position 57,222 of record JAJMKT010000054.1, on the reverse strand, counting down.
GTGACTTTGTTTCGTCTCTTGATGTTCAATTTCCGCCAGAGCTGCAATCCTACAATAGTCTACTGGAGTTGGCCTCACGGTGGCACAATGAAATGAAGGCTGGCATTAAGGAAGAACTTACGCAACTGAAGGGCCAGGTCAGTCTCAGTTGCGGTGTCTGGAAGCCTTGGGACAACTCTGGTTACTTCGATAACAAGCGACGCGACAGATTATTTGTTGTGGTTGCCCATTTTGTGGACAACAACTGGTCCCTTAAGCGCGTTTTACTAAGAATTGAACCTTTAAAGTGGTACCAAACGAGCGTGGTAAAGCTTGTTCAAAGCGTTGTAGACGACTTTGAAATCAAGGAAAAGTTGTTTACAGTTCTGACGGACGAAACTGCCGTGTCAAAAAGTACACTTCCGTCAATGTACAAGAGGCTGGTTACTCTCAGTTCATTCAATAGCGATGGGTCTGGGATTTTTGAAAGCCTGATCAATGATATTTACTTTCATGTGGACTCGTTTTTGTATAATGATAGCCATGGCAGTACGGTGAAGTGGTCCCCACTTCGAGATATTGTGAAGGCCATCGAAGGCATTGCCGATGACATTGAAAGCAACGCACACAAGACAGAGTATTTCGAAAAGTGTCAAACCTTAAGAGAAGAAGGATCGCAGCAGGCGGTATTGGTATCTCTCAGACAGCCTAACGACGATGATCTTTACAGCAAAAATGTAAGCAATCAGACTGGCTGGAGGTTGCTATTTCAGCTGATAAGCAATGCTGTGGCGCGTAAAGATAGTCTACAAAAGTACCTGAAGAAATACGACGTTAACGATAGTGGCGAACTGGACGAAGATGGAGAAGGTAGCGACGAGAGTATATTACAATTAGCAGAGGGCCGATTTGGTGGGAAGGAATGGGCTGGTTTAGAGATTTTGCATGAGATTTTAAAACCCATTTACACGACGCTAAACGACTTGGAAGCAAGCGCATACAACACTGCAGGAGTGACCTCGTTTGCGGTGGAGTCGATGATCAAAGCTGTCAAGGAAGCGTATAAATCCAAGGCGATGCGAGAATATATGGCTTTATTTGGCAAGGATGATCATGGAGAAGAAGACAATGAGGATGTGAGGCAGTTTGTGGAACGCATCGGCAGTATTTACAACGACAGCATCAAGAAAAACAGCATGTTCAAGTGCGTGCAGGTAATGGACCCTAACTTCAAGCGGTTATTCCGCCACATGAGTCGAGAAGAGCAGGGAGATATTCGAAATAAGTTTAAAGCTGATTTGGACAAGTTAAGACTTCCTGAAGAGGACCCACATAATGAGTCTACGGATATGGGACTGGCCGTTGGTTCTACAGGGGACGCGGTTCAAGATCCTACGAGCGTTGAAACTGCATTTACGGCAATCCCTAATTCCACGAATGGCTTCATAACAAAGGACGCGGCCGATGGGGAACTAGAAGACCCATTACTTCACCCCTCACCGCCTACATTATCAAACGGCAACGGTTTACCGACTACAACTACACGCAGCATGCGGCGGTCCGAACTCGAGAACGGAGACCTATTAGGGCTTGCACTGGAATCCGTTAGCGAGGGCATAATCGGGGTCGACGCCACAACGCGCACGCCTGGGTTTTTTCAATCGCTTGTCAGCAATGAACAGGTGGTTGACTCCTTTACATACGAGCTGGATGAGTATGTGCGGATGAGTACGGGGGTAAGGTTAGTTGATCCTTACTTGTGGTGGGCCAATAATAGCGTATCTTTCCCTCAGCTGAGCTCGTTGGCGCGAACTTACATGGCGGTACCCGGGTGGAATGATGTGCTTCATGATGGAAAGCTGATGGAGGAAAGTGTTGTACTGCAGAGGGCGAGGAATGGGAATCAGGGCAAGAGTCTTGGGAAGGAAATGACTCTAAGGTGGTGGATGCGAAATGGATACAGTAGTTACTGTATGATATAAAATGGAATTTTTTTGATGTGGTTAATGTTAATATCAATGAAGATCTACCTAGTTAACATGTCGAGTAATGTCGAGTAATGTCTATTTTCTCTGCCAGTACGTAGTTAAGAAGCAGAACGAAGGATAAATGGAAATTTGCACTAACAGTAATTGATGCTTTTTTTTGTTTGTTTTTTGGTTGAACTTTAGACTAGCAAGGATCTTCCAACTAAGTCTAGTACAGTAGTGAAGACCTGTAGAGTCTTTGTGATCCACATGTACGAGATCAACCAGCAGTCTGAATTTTTCGATTTGCAAGCTACAGTATATGTACGTAGTCTAGAACTTGACTCGAGTCAGTCGACTAGCTACTCAGCCTAGAACAATGAAAAGGTTCAACAAAATTACGTATAAGCTCAAAGTTTTGCTTCGAATCCCCAGCGCTCCTGCTGGCCATTGATCCATTACTCTTTTGTAGAATCCATTCATGAATCATGAGCACGTTGATCCACCAGTGAACCACCACCACACAAAAAAAAAAAAAAAAAAGGTTTTCTCTACTGTAGACTCTAAGACTACTGTAATTTGAATTAGACTACCTTGCATCCAACATATTTGGTCTCCGGAGTCTCCACAGTTAACTTACCAAAGTCTTTGAAAAACACAGTACAATACGCGACAACTACGTGTACAAAGAAAACTCAAAGTTCGACTTTGGCAATACTGTATATATTTTCTCTTGCAAGCTTATAGGGTCAATATGGTATTATGGTCACACGTAGAGAGTCTATAGACTCTAGCAAATTGACTTAGGGTTGAAGTGCGTACCGATAGATCTCGAGTCTCAGCTAAACTTGGACTTGTCTCGTATCGATCCAAGAGTCTGCTCATATTTCATATAGTTTTAGTAAACTAGGCTAACGTTTGGTTTGATTATATGGTAGAGTCTCAGTCTAGTGCTCGTCTAATCTAGGTAGCTAGAGTCTGGACTACATGGAAATGCAGGCCTAGGTTTTTTCCTTGAATTCGCAATAACAGACATGGATTGATGCAATTGCAATAACTGTACCGGTATATATATATAGCAAAATCACGATAGACTGCAATATACCATACCATTCTTAGGCAAATTAGCAGATTGGATCGACCCTTGTCCCTGCAACTATGGAGCGTAAGAAGATACTGTAGTCTAGTAGTGACAGTGTAGTCTAATTGTCAGCACAAATATATGGGTTGACATTGGTGGTGCCATATGGTGGTGATTCACTACGTAGTACGTACTACGTAGTACTGGTGAACATACATGCCGTACCAAAAAAAAATCTACCGGATATCGCGATTGTTAATAGTCAGGCGCCATAACGTGAACTTAACGTTGAGCGGCACCACTCTCAAATTGAGTCTCAATAGATATGGCCAGTTGCTACTGCTGCTCAGTCACTCAATGTGTTCACTGTGTTGGGCGAGGGTCACAAATTTACAATTTATTTAAGGGTCGACGGACGTCAATGCTTTGAGTAAAGATGTTTTACTTGTGAGACATTTCACCAGTCAAGTTGAGTCAAGTTGACTCTACCGGGTCCTTGAATCCATTGTACAGCTGCTATGGTCTAATTAGCGTTTCATACGATACAAATTTACAGGGAATTGATTCGGTTTAAATTTTAAACGATTGAAATATTTGTGGAAGAACAATTGATGAAGGCTAAGGAAGCAATAATCATCCTGAATTCGAACCCTGAAATATTCATGAAATGAGGCGCCGGCCGCGTATTCGTTACGTGTTTTTCACGTCGCTATATAAATACATGCTCGTGAATGCGACTTCTTATTGGCTAGCTCAGTTGTGGATTGAGGAGACAGCGCTGACTAAAGAGCATATATGCATTGCATTGACTGCGCATTTCAACGCATTCCTATGCATATTCTTACATGATCACACACAAAAAAATTACATGTATGCATTTTTACATGGAAAAAAGCTTTCAAAACGAATCAAATAGGAATTTACAGACCTGAACTTGCATTCGTTGTGTATACATGGTAAACGAAAGAAGAACTGGCGGCGGTTCAGCTATAGTCTAAGGCCTGGTGCACATGTGCCATGGCTTTTAGGGAGCTCTCGAGCTGGCCATTAGCAATTGATAGACTTAAATTTATACGGTATTAAATTACTATTGATATTGACCCAACTGGCGGTATTGCTACTCATCACCCCATTAATATCCTTCTGCTTTAGTACGTACTTGTACGCAGCCAGCAACATTGATGTACCGTCTAATTGCCTGGGCACTAGCTAAAGATAGACCTTCTCTTGTCTAGACCAGATACTCCGTAATTCTAGAACCTGGGAGAATATCTGGTCACGATATAGCTATATATATAAACGACATGGCAACGACATGGCAACGACATGGTAACGAAATGGTAGGCTAACTACCGTATTAGCTGCTAACGAAATGGCCTAGTAACCACATGTAGTAACGGAATATATTATACGAAAGCAGCGGAATACAAAGTTTTTTTTTCTTCTTTTTTAGTGCTAGTATTGTTTCAAGGCTTCCGTTTTGAGACATACTTTCCCCATTTTAGTGTTTTGTCCTGCACATGCGCTAAAAAGTGCCAATGCATAAAATCTCCATGGAAACTAAATATAAACAACACCAAGCTCGTGCTGGTTCCAATATTTCAGTTAAAAATAAAAATTTTCTCTTAAAATTCAAATAAAAAAAACCATATAAATACCCTCTTTCCCCTTGAAGAACAATCTCTTTTTTTCTTCTCCTTTTTCCTTCTTCTTCTTATTCTTCTTTTTCTTGTTCCTTAAGTTTACTTCTTTCTCCTAATTTCAAAACAACCTTCGTTTATCTTTTGTTACGTGCCTCACGACAATAATCACTCTCGCTTCTTAATACTCTAATTCAACCAAAACCCAACAAACATTTCACATTAAAAATGCAGTTCTCTTCTGTTATTCTCGCCCTTAGTGCTGCCGTTGGCGCCTTCGCCGTTAACTCCTTCACCGCCCCCCTTTCCAACGAAACTCTTTACGCTGGTGAGACTTACATTATCCGCTGGAACAGCACTGATGGTGGTGACACCGTCCAAATCCTTCTTAAGGAAGGTAACTCTACTGATCTTCAGACTGCCCTCGTCATCTCTTCCAACCTGACTAATGTTGGTGCCGTTAGATGGTTCCTTCCCGATGACATTGCAACCGGTACTGACTATGCTCTGGAAATTACCGACAACGACGACACTGATTTGATCAACTATTCACCTTACTTCACCATTATTGGAACTAACGTTACTACTACCTCCAGTTCTTCCACTTCTCACTCTTCTACCACTACCAAGAAGTCTTCTACCTCTACTAAGGCCGCTTCAAGCGCCGTTTCTACCACCGAGTCTACCAACTCTACTTCTAGCGCCCCTGTCACTACTTCTGCTCCTGCTTCTAGTACTTTTGCCAACTCTACTTCCTCTGAGATTACCTCTACTGGTTACAGCAACAGCTCAAGTGCTGCTTCCACCACTGTGAAGACTTCCACTAAGGCTAAGACTTCTACTTCTGCTTCCTCTACTTCTACTGAGTCTTCCTCATCTACTTCTAGCAGTGGCTCCAACGGTGCCGCTCTTGTCTCTTACAGCTCTTTGATGCTTGCCGGTGGTATTGCCGGTGCCATCTTCATGGCTCTGTAAGCGTGATATCTTAAATTATTTTATATATAGTCTTCAGTACTCTCAATCTAATATGAAGTTATGACGAATGTTTGCTATTTTTCACCTTGCGTAGACTATTAATTGATGTGAGTTTTTTTTTTGCAGTTTTTAATACATTGACTCAGACGTTAACTCAGACCTGAATCCAGCAATTTCCAATTAATTGCTACAAAGTGAGAATGTACCGGTTCATGCCACAATATGGTCATATGGATCTTCTGGTACCGCAGTTCCATGTATATTTCACATATTCTGATGATTCCCAATCCCTCATTTGATATCACGAGTCTCAGGAGATGATTCGAAAAGATCAACCACCTTAAGTTCTTTGTAGAGAACTCCCCTGACTTTGCAGTAGTAACAGTATAGTACTAGTTTGTCTAGTTTGTCTAGAGCTAGCCACCAGCTGCGTAGATAAATAGATCTTAATGAATATTTTGGACAGTCGCCATGTACGTAGCAGTCCACAAAATATAATACCGGTGCCCAGGCCTCAGGCCTTCTAATATTTGGCGCGTATTATTGAACTTGTAAATTGACTGGAAGAATTCAATTAAAAAAAAAAAAAAAAAAAATCAAGTTACTGGGTGGTATATATACTATAGAGGTCACTGGTCAGAGTTACCGATCGATCGCGACCGGTAAAGCTAACCAAAAGGTCAAAAAGTGACTCAAAAAACTATTGCGAATTGTCCTGGACTACTCTTAAACTCTTAGTAGCGCGACGTGTACATATATTCCAATTGTTTTTGCTTAGTACCGGTATATCAAATGGTTCAAATCCATGGGCTAAAATTCATGGGCTAGCTAGTTGAGATATTTACTGACACTACTGCCGCCGGTATATCAAATATATAGACTAGCTAACCACTACGTACCGGTAGATCGTCTAACTAATTAATGTTAACTAGCTAGACGGGGTCTACGCGTTACATACTATGGTAGACAAACCCCTATAATTAAGCCAAACAAAATTTTTTAATCACAAATCTCATAAAAACTTTCCTTAAAAACCTTTCACATTTTTTCAACTTTTTCAACTTTTCATCTAATTGTACACAGACTTTTCAACCTTAAATATATTTCATCCCTACATGTAAACAGACTTCAACAGGAACACTCTAAATATGAAATACTTTACCAAGTTTATTTTTTTCTCAGTTTACTGGTAAATCTCAAAACTAATTATTTCTACCGGTATATTCTGGCTTTACAAGGATTTATTTCTACAGTAATCACATCTTCTTCTTTTTCTTAATTAAAATTGAATAAAAAAAAAAGCCACACCCCCGCGTATATGCTACAGTACTGCAGTATACGATTTTTTTGAATTCACTTCCTTCCATAAGCCGTACCAAAGAAAAAAAAAAACGACAAAAACAAAAAAAGGACGTGCCTGGGTTAAATTACGTAGCAAAGGGAAAGAGAGAAAACACGAAAAAATGAAAAAAATGAAAAAAAAAACTATAAAAAAAAACGAAAAAAATTATTCACATGTATACTGTACAGTGTACACACACAATTGTAGTAGCCACCTAGGAAAGAGAATTAATATATTACATGCATATATCTCGAGATCTGTGCTGGTCGACGGTGACGGTGGTGGTGACATTTCTGTGCTCGCAATCGTTTTTATTGTTGTTGTTGTTGTTATTGTTAGCCATTTTGTCGTTATTAATAGTAGTATTACCACCAGTAGTATTATTATTATTAGGTGTTGTTGTAGTTATCGTCGTCGTCAATGAAGAATTCTTGTGATTATTCTTGCCATCATTCTTGTCGCTGAAAGAATTCTCAGTATACGTACCTGTATTAATATTCCTGTGGTTGGTGGTCGTGGTAGTAGTCAGAGTGGCAGTGGTCGTGGTGGTGATGGTATCAGTGCCCGTTCCATTAGTGGCAGCTACCGCCGCACCCCCCTCTAGTCCTCCTAGAGCCCCACTTCCTGTCAATAAGGAAATATCGCTGACCGCATCTAGGTCATCGCCGTTTGGAAATGAAAGCCGTCTTCCATTAGTCCCCTGATGATTACCACTATGCTTCTTGGTGTCGTGAGATGATGGTGAAGCGAGCGTAACTGGCGGTCTCGTTGGCGATTGTGAAGTGGAATCATCTATTTTTGGCACTTCCAGCTCCTCCTCCTCCTTTGCGTTGTCTTGGCCAGGGCCCTGCTTTTGGTTTCCCGCTTGCACAGTTTCTTCAACCATCTTGGTATCCTCATAGTTGTAGAGTTGCGAATCGCTTAAATGGCGCGTGGGAAATGCCACTTCTGGAGCTTTTTGTAAACCAGCTTGAGGTCTCGTCCCAGCCTTAAATTCTGGGACTTCAAAACTTAAATCTGCCACAAAGCTCTCATCAACGCCTGGTATGGCAGATGCAGCAGATACCGACGTCTTACCATTCGCTTCATTAATAAAAGCTCTCTGTTGTTCTTCGTTCTTGTCCGACTGTTGTGTAGTTTCAAGCACATCATCCAAATTTACAGCGAGAAATCCGCCCATTTCCGCCAGCCATCCCATCCACTCGTCAATCCAGCATCTTACAACCCACCATGCTCCAAAACCCTCTCCGCCATTAACACTAATTTCTCGCAAGGAGGCCGTCAAAAGTGCACTCATGCATAACAAGAACAATCGTGCAGGGACATTAGGGAAGCGCCATGGCAGCGAAGACAAGTACTGGGCCCATTTCAACACAATCATTTCGGACTTGGAAATGGCACCGCTACTGTCAGGCACGCTGTTGCTGCTACTGCTGCCTAGAATACCATTGGTTTTGCCAAATGGAAATAAACTGTTGCCGCCTTCTAGCCTTGTAGGATCCTCGCTTTTTATATCAGTATCAAACCCACCAGTCTGAAGATCAGTGGAAAGCAGTTGGACCACCTCTTCACCTAGGATACGCTGAACTTCGGCACTTCCACATGAAACCTCGCGTGCCACGATAGATTGGGGATGTACGAACCGGGTCCAGTCATCGCGCATCTTTCTAGTTTCAATCGGGTCACCCAATATTTTACTTGCATTGAGCCCGGATTCATTTGCACGAATCAACCGGTCAAGCAAGTTGCAAAACGTGTGAGCAGGCTTGAGTTTGGCCTCAAGCAGGCTGTGGTATTGACCTAATGTACTGCTGAGATGTTGTGGTAGATTTTGTGAGAGAGACTTTAAGCCTGTTACAACCAGAGGCGGGATTTCTTGCAATCCCAGTGGACTTAGCATTTGTACCATTTCCTGCAAAAGTTAGTAAATGATAAAGCATCAGTTTCGCAAACTTACTTTATACATTATCCAGTCAGAATGGGTTATCCATGTTACAACGTCCTTTTCATGCAATAGCTTTTGAATAGGCGCTGTGAGGCCACCAACAAAAGAACCTATCAAGCTCACAAATTTCTTAATGTGCATGAATCGTAAAGATTCTATCAACGCTCGACAGTGAGAAAGGTACAAACTGTGAAGCGTAGACGCAAAGTCTGGATCAATTTCGTTCTTTAAATGCTTTGTCAAAGGTGGAATAGAAAAAGATTCATGAGCATTGGGAGAAAGTGAAACATCAGTAAAATCGTTGAACGACGCATGGAAGCGCAGGCCAGAAATGACTTCCGTACGCGCCATACTAGTATGAGTATAATCTTCCATGCCTCCATCCCGCGACGGCTTGGAATCGAACTCCGACAATGGCGTACTGGATGTTCGGGGAAACCTAACATGACTAGGGGTCGATTGCTGGGACTGAGTAAAGCTGTTAAATGAGCTTGACTCGAAACCCAGCTGGTTCTTGATGTTTAAGCTACTATAGTTAGCATCAAAATGTAAACTAATTGTCCTCACATACCTATCAGGACTGTTGCCAAATCTTCCAGGGGTTCCTGTTGGTGTAATACCAGTTGGATTATTTTGCTCGCCAATTAAACGGAATCCGCAGTAATGGTATTTACTTTGTCCCCGGACGCCAAGGCGGCGAGTTTTTATATCAGGGTATGCAACCCGAACCAGCTTTCCAAAAGATGCAGGATTCAAAGGCTTCAGATTGTGTTCAGCACAAAGTTCAACGTAGCGAGCATATATGCGATTTCGTGGGACCGCTGCATCGGGCGAGAGCTCACACGAATGTTTGAGCCAAGCCATGGCAAAAGTTTGCCGAAACTTTTCAGCAGAAGAGCCATTTTCCTCTTCGCGGACTCGCACAGCTAGATCAGCAAGGGGAACTGGCACAGTCTTATCAGCACTAAGCTTAATATCTGCAATCGAATCATAATCGGCTTGAAGACTGCTCATCGCACTAGCCTTGCGTTTACGACCTTGCCCGGCGCTGGAGCCAGGAGTGCCATTGTTCACATTTTGCATCATGCCGATAGGAGTACCAGATAGGGGAGAAGAATTTCGCAAAGTGGAGAATTCCATGCCCATAGACGCAGCTGTGGCTTCGAGGCTATCACCATAACGAGTTAATTGTGTAGATAGCTGACCAGTGTGCATATTACTTTGATATTGAGCAGAAGACGTTACCATGTCTAATTCTGAGTAAGGTGAATTGGCGGCAGCAGCGGCGGCAGCGGCGGCCACAGCAGCAGCTGTCGCCTGGTGTGAGCGCTGGAGCATAACTCGAGACTGAGAAGTAAGAGTGCTATTCTCAGACTGGTGGTTTGGGCTCATGTGTCTCGCAAATAATTCGTCTTCATCGTTCGCAGAAGTAGACTGTTGAAGTTGATGGGGATGGGGATGGTTTTGAATGTGATAGTTTTGGTGTGACTGAACATGGTTCGATACTTTGGGTTTGTATACTTGATGTGACTGAGTATGTTGTATATGTCGCTGATGCTGAAGCCCCTGCTGGTGCTGAGACTCTGACCGAAGAGACACCGAGGAACCTGACTGTAGTTGATGGTAATGCTGTTGTTGTATATGCTGACTTTGTCTTTGATCATGTTGCTGATGCTGTGCTTGTTGAAGCTGTAGCTGGCTATCTTGCAAAGACAGTTGAGATAAGGCCTGCTGATGGTAAAACTCTTGTTGCGCCGAAGAAACCAAAGAAGCTGATGCTCCTCCGTTTTCCTGCTGGGAGTAATCATTTTTATGATACGAGAAGCTGTGAGGAGAGAGAGATCGTTGTTGGTTCCCATGAGGCCCAGTGGACGGATCAAGAGCAAACGCATGATTGCGGGAAGCATCCATGAAAGTTTGCCCACTCACCGCAATAATGCCTTCATTATCCATGGATGTAGTTATATTTAATGAATGATTGTTCGAAGTGGTATTCGAGCTACCAGATGACAATCCACTGGCCGTTTGAAGTCTTTGAGCATCCTGAGCATTGACAAACTCGTTCACAGTGTTCTGCTCGTTAGATAATACTGGGTTGCGTCCTATGACATGTCTAGCCGCCACAATGTGTGAATTGGTGGCTCCATTAATATTCATGTCATGTTGGTCATCATTACCGTTGGTAGCGAGTGAATTATCAATGTAAGATGGGCCTGCAGACGAATTGCCATTCATTTGGATACCTGGATCATATGGCCCTCTTCCGGATCCATTTCCATTACCCACCATGATAATAGGCTTGGGTTCATTAGAAAGCCTAGAACCAGCCTCTATTTCCATACTAAGCAGACAGGAGCTTTGCTCCTAATTCTATTGGGAAAGAGAACGAGATCGAAGTAAAAGTCGAGAATGGAGAAAAGCCAAAATAAAAAACCGAGACTTTCCAGCAATGCTACTAGCATCAAGGTAATAAAATTTGTTGGATATCTGGCGAATGGCTATATATAATATTTTCAGGTGAGAGCAGGCTTGCGGCTTTTGGAGATGTAAAAACCTAGCTGCTCTCAAAGAAGTCGTTAAACAATTGAGAGGAATGTGAGACTCAATGTTCAGGATTTCACCGTTGTCTCAAGTAACCGGTAGATGAAGGGCCTATTACCTGTAACCTGTTAGAACTGACAAAGGTAACGAAGTCAACGCTGACACCAGTGACACCGGTGAAGACAGCGTTTGTGTGGTGCAACCGACAATAGCTAATGGGTGTTTTCAAGAGAAAAACAGGAAAAGCACGCGATCCGATGATTTCTCTTGAAGGCGAGAGACTGGTTGCAGTGAATCACTTTCCATGGAATATACCATATTTGCACCCACAACAATGTCTGGAACAGAGGAATGAGGGCTACTTACTTTATAAACTGTTTAAAGTCGTGCGTAGAATGAACGCAAACGACTTGAATATTAACGAACGATAGCCTTCACTAAGACCAGGTCGTAAAATGGTTGTCAATAAGGGGGGAGTTGATGGTAGAGACGAAGTGAGGATTGGGATGGTGGAAAAAAAAAATTAAACCCATCGATTAAGGTCAAGATCCTATATTTGGAGATGGAAAAGGAGAAAAGGGCAGATCTTTAGTATTAATTAACTTATAACAATACGACGAGAGCTAGACTATATATTCAATACGAGTAGGCATCACTAAGTAGTGTAAGGCCTGGCCGCGAGTTGAACCTCTTTGATATGTGATATCTCTGACTGACAGGAATCAATAATTGATATCATCGAAGGGGACATTTTGACACAGGCCTCACTCACGCAGGTAGAGGTCGATATGTACAATGCGAACCGAACCTGCTCAGAAGTTTCAATAGTCAAAGTGATATATATATCCTCAAAGGATTACAGTCGTAGCCTAGTTCTGTTGGTTTTCAAAATCACGTATAGATATCGAGTCATTATCCAGTTCAAACCGCAGACGGCTTGGTCTAAAGCGCAGAAACCAGAAATCGTATGGCATGGTACACGCGCTTCACTCTGAAGCCTGGAGTAAGATACCAAATACTGCAAGCGGTGGGGATCTCGAGACTCTTGCAGTGCAAGAATACATGGATATATAGATTATATTTGGTCTACTGAAAGCCTCAAACACCATATGATGTATTCTGCGAGATCCAGAAAAGAAAGAAAGAGAAAGAAAGAGGAAAGGACTGAAATTCAAAGAGAAAGAGAAATCGAACAAAAAAAGTCACAAAAGATCGTTACAAAGCCACCTCGGTAATCACCTCAGCAACTGCCTCGCAACCAACAATTTTAAGAAGTTTGCAAAATTTACGTTGCCAGGTCAACCAATGTATGACTAATACTGTAGTAATTATACAGTAATCATTACATAGTCTATGCATTTATGCTAAAAAATATAATTTAATTTTCAGCCGTGCTTGTTTGGGATATAATTTCCGGTTGCGGGTTATTTACCCTGACGTCTTATTACTCGTTGCCGTTATTTTCTAATGGCTTCCATGGTTCACGATCATTTCTTTCCGCCAATTGCAAGATAAGCAAGATCATACTTTGCGCTTAAAACCTACTTCTTTCCCTTGGAATTTTTCAACTTCATTAGCACTCCCTCGTCCTCTCTTAGCTCGAGAATTTGTACGCTAGACCTATCACCAATTGTATAATATTCAACATGTCTACTGAAGGAAAAACCATTACCTGCAAGGCCGCCATTGCCTGGGAAGCTGGAAAGCCCCTCTCCGTCGAGGACGTTGAAGTTCTTCCTCCTAGAGCCCATGAGGTCCGAATTCACATTGCATTCACCGGTGTCTGCCACACCGATGCATATACTCTTTCTGGAATTGACCCAGAGGGTGCCTTCCCTGTAATTCTTGGACATGAAGGTGCAGGCATTGTTGAGAGCATTGGCGAAGGTGTTACCAACGTCAAGGTAGGCGATCATGTAATTGCTCTCTACACCCCTGAGTGCGGAGAGTGCAAGTTCTGCAAGTCTGGCAAGACCAATTTGTGCGGTAAAATCAGAGCTACTCAAGGTAAAGGTGTCATGCCCGACGGAACCTCGCGATTCAAGGCACGCGGTCAGGACATTCTTCACTTCATGGGATGCTCCACTTTTTCAGAATACACTGTTGTAACTGACATCTCCGTTGTAACTGTCAACAAGGATGCTCCTATGGACAAGACTTGTCTGTTGGGATGTGGTATTACCACTGGATACGGTGCCGCTACTGTTACCGCAAATGTTCAGGAAGGAGATAATGTTGCGGTCTTTGGAGCTGGTTGTGTTGGTCTCTCTGTAGTTCAGGGAGCTGCTGCTCGTAAGGCCGGTAAGATCTATGTTATTGATATTGATGACAAGAAGGAGGCTTGGGCCAAGAAGTTTGGAGCTACTGATTTCATCAACTCGAAAAATCTGACTCGCCCCGTACAGGAGGAACTTGTCGAGTTGACTGATGGAGGACTTGACTACACCTTTGATTGCACAGGAAACGTGCACGTCATGAGATCCGCACTTGAAGCTTGCCACAAGGGCTGGGGTCAATCAATTGTTATTGGTGTTGCTGCCGCTGGCCAGGAGATTTCCACTCGCCCCTTCCAGCTGGTCACAGGCCGTGTCTGGAAGGGTTGTGCCTTTGGCGGTGTCAAGGGCCGATCTCAGCTCCCAGGGATTGTTGAGGATTACCTTAATGGCAAAATTAAGGTTGACGAATTTATCACGCACCGTCGCCATCTCGCTGAGATCAACCAGGCCTTCGAGGACATGCACACCGGTAACTGTATTCGTGCAGTTCTAGACTTTAAGATCTAAACGTAATGCTGTGTAATGAATCATGACGAGCATTTCTTTTACGAAACATTGTAAGCCTTTTATACTAGTAGGATTGCACAACCTACAAGGTTGACAAGATGTTCTACCGGTAGAACGTATGGGATTTCATAAACTGGCAAGCGATCTTAACGTCGGACTGGCCCGAATGAAGACCGTAATCTTTTTGATAGTTTTTTGTAGGCTCGGAGTTATTAAAATTTGCATGCTTTACCAACGGTTAAGGTCATAGACAGGCCTAAGTTAACGATTTTATAATAGCGATTTTTGAGAATCTGTGCTGCCGACATAAAAACGGTTCGTGTTCATCTATTGGCTACATGCTGCTACTTAGGCGCTTCCAAGCGTTAACTTTTCACATTTAATCGCGTGGAGCAGCCAAACGCCCGTAAGTTTAAATTCGCTATGACATAAATAACAGTAAAATAACAATATTACTAACAACAAATTGCAAATTACTAATTATGCTAGGGCTATGCTGGCTTCATTACTGCGGCATAAAAAAAGAGTCTCAGATATTGACGTTTTTCTCCTTTAAGCAATTTCATAATACGAATGAAGCTACGTAGAGGGATTTACGGGTCCAACGGGCCTTCACTTCTCTTCATTTTTCTCATCTTGAAATATTGTCAATAGCGCAGAAACACTCACTTAATCGATAAAGATCGCAAACATGCTCAGGGCTTTAGGATTTGGTAAAGTAAACACGGGCTCTGGAAAGAGGGCCAGCGTCATGCCTGGGCTCCTCGATAACGCAATAGACCGTAAGTACATTTGGCGCCTTTAAAGTAAAACCCCCAACTTACGCCGCCGCCTCTTTAGTGGAAAAAGCGCTAAGAGCTATGGATCTGGTGCTGGACGACAAAATGAGCGAGGCTCATGATTTGCTAAAAGATGGCGAATCTGCCATTTTTAAGGTACAGTATACTTGCGAAAAATGTTAGTACTCTTCATCCAACACTAACTCAACGGATTTAGCTTGCTCGAGGTGTTGTCAATTTCATAGAAGCCACACTTGGGTTTGAGCATGAAGCAATCAAGCGAGCGTCGGACTCTCTGTATGAAGCCGAACAAGCTGCTTACAAGGAACATCAAAAAGCAATACGGTCTGGGATCGCGTCTTCATCAAACTTCCCTGCTGGAATGGAATATAATGTTGCATATGCGGAAGCTCAACTTCTATGTGCGGTGACTTTGTTTCTTTCAGAGAGTGTTTTAGATAGCGCCAAGGCCCTTTACAAGCTACGCAAAGCGTATCAAATCTTGGAGGACGTCAACAGACATATAACAAAAGCTCAACTTGAGGTGCTGAGCACAGTGAAATCCGCATCATCTCCCAATTTAGGAGACATTAGTAAAACCCCATCTTCACCTCTAACATCCCGGCCATCTGTTTCCTCATTTCGATCTGACATCACAGGGTCGCACAGGAATGATGGGTACTTTACCAGGGAGTCCCTTTCCAACCCAGAAATTGCCACGAGAGCAAAGAAATATTATGAAATCCGCCTAATAAGACGGAAATTGTGGACACAACATGAAGAGGACGCTCTCATTGATAAGGAAATACAAGACTCGATTTTGGCTCACAACGCTCACAAAATCGCAGGACAGGATAGCGTTGATGAATACATTGTGTCTGCAGTTCATTGCTGCTATGGAATTCTCCAGCTTATCATTTCAATCATGCCCCCTAGCATAGGAAGAGTTCTAGCTATTGTTGGATTCCATGGGACAGAATCTGAGGGGCTCTTTAAACTCTGGAAAGCGACATCCCATACAAATATTCATGGCTCTATTTCACTGCTGGGTTTATTGCAGTTCTATGATGGACCTACTCAATCGTCTGATATCAAGTCGGAAGAACCAGCCGCTATATCTGAAACGAGCAGCGAAACCCTTACATTGGAAGATTCGCCGGTTGTTCCTGATCTAGAAGACCTACAGGATGTGAAGAGAAAACTAAAATTGTCATTGCACCATGCAACGAAGCACTATAGTCACGGAGCGCTGTGGCAACTTCAAGAGGGGCGAATGAAGGCCTCGGAAGGAGATCTCTTAGGGGCCATTGAAATTATGAACGACACTTCTAGAGGCCCCATAAACATGCGACAAGTCGAAGGGCTGATGCTATTTGACAAAACAATGTTCATGCTGGCTCTTCATGACTACACGACTTGTGCGTCAAACTACCTTAAACTCATGAAACTGAATTCTTGGTCTCACATGTTTTATACATATCTGTCAGCCGTGTGCCAAGCTGAAATTTACCGAGCCAACAAAATCAGCAACCCAGAGAAAGCTGCAACTGCTAAAAAGATCGCACTTGAGCTGTTGGAAAAATCGCCTACTCTTCTCGCAAAAAATAGTATTTTATCCAAGCCAATGCCATTTGACAGATTTGTGCTAAGAAAGATGAACCAGTGGAAGCATACCGCACAGGAAAATAACATCGATGCTGTAGATGCTATTGGAACATCTCCAGTCCACGAAATCATCTACTTTTGGAATGGATTTGGCCGCATGCCCCCACAGGATCTTGAGCGATCACTAAAACTTTTAGGGTACTCTGCAAAAGACACCCCTTTCGCATTTCCTGTCGAGGGAACAGAAATAGTTGAAGAACTCGAAGATGAAGCTCTTATTCGGTATATTTTACAGAGTGTTGTCTTACGATCACTCGGCCGAGTTCAAGAGGGATATGATCTTCTCACTACACACGTCATTTCACACATTTACCGGGATACTCCCAGTAAGGGCCATTTCAAATCGGGATTGCCTAAAGGAACATTTATCAGGAAACCCCGAGACCCGTGGGTATCACCTTGTGCAATCTATGAGTTGGCTGTGTTTGAATGGACTTTGCATGGGCCAAAGAAGGCTGCGCTGGCACGCGACTACCTGGAGCTTGCTGGGTCTTGGGGCGATGACTATGAACTGAGTACTCGGGTTGGCCTCAAGATCAAGGGTGCCTTAAGTAGACTGGACAGTATCTAGATTTTTATTACTTCAATTGATTTATTATGAACATTACATTGAGATTATCCTTTTGGAAGCTGGTTGTAAATTACGTATTGGTTGAATAGATGTCCCTAAATTTTATCTTTCATAATGAATACTTGATTTTATCTTTCATAATGAATACTTGAACTAAACTGATTCGAACTCGACTACTTTCGTGATAAGTATATTCTGGGAGTTCGAGTCTAAGCTACAGGCCCAAACTGACATGCATATGGTTCCGAGACTCAGCTGATGTCGAGACAGACGTCGACCAGTTGTATTTTGCTTCACGCTCACTAGAAGTGCTACTTTCATCTAATTCTATCCAGCCACATTGATTGAAAAAAAAACGTCAAAAGAAAAAATTACTAATATCGTGTTTCACAGGTTAACCCTTCAGCGAGGATATCGTAATTGAGTCAACCAGTACAGTTGCTGCCATATCTGTGCTCGTATCTGATTCTCCGGGCAACAAATTTACGACAGTTTGCACTTTGTTATCGGGTTTGACTCCACTTTCTCGTGCAAGACTACATCGTGTTGCGGCTATTGCGTTAGATATTTAGAGAGATTGCGAAATAAGAATACACATTCAATACAGTACTTTGCAATAAAAAAACTTATTGGCAGTACTTATTACCAATCTTGGCTTGATTAAGAAGTTCTATTCCGCTGACAGGCCTCCATATTAATGGATCCACGAAGATATTGTGGCTGATCGATATCTTGAAAGCCTCCATGTTACTACGTTTTCTGTGTACTGTATGTTCGTCCCCCTATATATTATAAATGCGTCGACTGTTAAGCAGTACTAAACTTATCGATCACAAACGCAATTGCTGCCATGTCGGAAGTAGCACAACCCCTAACCCTTTGTAGATTCGGAATCCCGTACATACATGGACCGCATTTTCAACATATATTTCCTAAATAGGTATATCACATGACTATATGCATGCGCATGCCCACTCCCTCATTAGTTAATCTTAGTTATTATAAGCCCAAGTTGGACTTAATATTGCAGTGTTGGAGTACCCTGGGCCTGGGACTCAATATATTCCAAGTTACTATAAACCCGGAGGTGCACCCTCTTGTTTATCTCTTAATATTTTGCCTTTACCTACAGCAGGATAGAGTTTCAACATGTCAAACTATATCATTGGCGTTGATGTTGGGGGTACAAACACCGACTCAGTACTCTTGGACTCGGCTGAACTCACCGGGCCGTCTCAGGGTGTTCTAGCTTGGGACAAATCCCCTTCAACGCGCGATGTATCGGTAGGCATCGTGTCTGCTATTCAGGCTTTGTTTCTACAGCGCAAAGATATCAAACCTATAGACATTAAGAGCGTAACCATTGGAACCACTCACTTTATCAACGCCGTTATTGAGCAGGACGCTAATAAATTGGCAAGGGTTGCCGTTCTCCGTCTCTGCGGACCATACTCAAGATCAAATCCCCCATGCTGCGACTTCCCAAAATCTTTGGCCAATCTAATTGACCCGTATATTGCTTATCTGGATGGAGGCTTCAAAATAGACGGCGAACTGGTCAAACCCATTAATGAGAAACAAATCCTGGACCATGCTACTAGGATTAAAGAGTTGGGAATAACATCTGTTGTGGTCAATGGAAACTTCTCACCTCTTAACAACTCCCAAGAACTTTTGGCTAAGAAGATCCTTCAAACCGTCATCCCCCATGCTGACATTGTATTGTCTCACGAAAGTAAGTTCAACCTTTAAATTCTTTTTAACCTTCTCTGGGAATATTATTTTGCTAATGAGGTTTAGTTGCCAATTTGGGGTTTTTAGAACGAGAGAATGCAGCGATACTGAATGCTTCCATTCTTCCCTTCGCTCGAAAGATTGTGGCCTCATTTCAATTCGCCATCCAGCAGATTGGCATCGCATGCCCTCTTCTTCTAACACAGAATGATGGTACTGTAGTTTCTGCGTCAACCGCTGCTGAGCTTCCCATCCGAACCTTTTCTTCCGGAGCGACAAACTCTATGAGAGGGGCGGCGTTCCTTGCAGCGAACCACCCAGAACTTGCAGAAGGTCCGGCTGTTGTGGCAGATATTGGGGGTACGACCTGTGACGTCGGTATGCTACTGAAAAACGGGTTCCCAAGACTGTCTGCCGCTTTCTCAACCGTTGGAGGGGTTAGAATGAATTTTGCCATGCCACACGTCGAGAGCATTGGGTTGGGAGGTGGATCAATAGTACGAGAACTTGCAGGAGGGTTGATAAGTGTGGGACCTGACTCAGTAGGGTCAGATATTGTCAACTCTGCGCTGGTATATGGAGGTAGCATTACTACAACTACAGACATTATGGTGGCAATCGCTAAAAAAGGAACCGAAGCCTACAGCAAAATAGGTACCCGCGCGCTGGTTGAGGGTAAGTATACGCCCGAGTACTGCCAAAAAGTTTCGGCCCAAATTAAGACATATCTCGAGTCTGTTATTGATCGCATCAAAACATCGCCTGATCCCATTCCGGTCCTGTTAGTTGGTGGCGGTGCCTTAATTGCACCATCAGAACTCAAGGGCGCTTCTAAAGTTATTCTGCCTCCATATTCAGGGGTTGCTAACGCAGTGGGTGCGGCCTTGGGTAAAGTTTCCGGAATGGTTGATTCTATTGAGACAGTTCATGCTGGGTTCACAGAGGCCCAGGCACAGGAAAAGACCCAGCAACGCGCTATCGAGGATGCAATCAAACACGGTGCATTGGCTTCGACGGTGATAGTGACAGAGGTTGACACCTTGCCGTTGCAATATACGGCTAATAAAGTTCGCATTCTTGTTAAAGCTACGGGCGACATTGATTTCAAACGCCTGAAAGACACTTCTGTCAACAATGTTGGCAGCGTTACATTAAAGAAAGATAACCTCGTCATTGAGACTGGTGGGGAGGTTACAAAAAACCTGCGAGCTAAGCACCACTCAATGGCTCCGCAGGTGGACATTGCTAAGTATGCGCCCACTATTACGAGTGACCGTGAGTGGTTGATTTCAGAGGTTGATGTGCAGTTTATCTCTGTTGGAGCGTATATTTTGGGAACTGGTGGTGGAGGCAGCCCTTATTTGATGGAGTTGCAAATCAAAGAAATTCTCAGAAATGGAGGAACTGTAAGTGTCAGAGACATTGACGACATTCGTACACCAGATGCTACGGTTTCAATGTGTGGGTTTGCAGGTTCTCCGACCGTTCTGAGCGAACAAATCTGTGTAGATGAAATCTCCCAGGCCTACAATCTTTTAAGCAAGAGCTTTATGACACGCCCACCCGATGGAATAGTCTCAATTGAGATTGGAGGAAGTAATGGTTTACAGAGTTTATATATGGCATCCAGCGCAAAACTTAATGTGGCATGCATTGATGGTGACTTTATGGGACGTGCGTATCCTACGTTATGGCAGGTTACACCATATGCATTGCAAGCTTCGCCAGAGGAAGACATTGATCTATTTACACCGCTTGCAATCTCGGATGGAAACGGAAACACATCAATAGTGGCTAGTTCTGAGTCTATGCTGATGACTGAGAAACTCGTGCGTGCCAATTTGTCCGAGTTGGGGTCTGCTGTGGGTTTCTTCACGAGTCCCATTGATGCCACGAAGGTAAGATCGTGGTTAATCCGAAACACAATTTCACAGGCGTGGCGAATTGGCCGGGCAGTTCACATAGCGCGCAGAACCAATCAGCTAGACAATGTTGGCCAACTCATCATTGACAGTGTTGGTGGGCCCGAAACGGCACGAGAGTTGTTCCGAGGCAAAATCGTGGGGATCGAGCGTAGGCTTCAAAGGGGACATGTTTACGGCGAAGTAGTCATTGAAGCTGCAGCTGGAAATGAAACCGGGGAACCTCAAAGGCTTATGATTCCATTTAAGAATGAAAACATTTATGCACGCCTGCAGACCCATCCGAAATCTAACCCAAATGACATACGAATCGTCGCAAGCGTTCCCGACTTGATTTCGGTTATCGACGAAAAGACGGGCGAAGCAATTGGTACACCAGAATACAGGTATGGGCTACATGTGTTTGTGCTTGCAATTGCGGGATCTGATCATTGGACTGCAACAGAACGTGCCATGAACATTGGTGGCCCTGCGGCATTCGGGTTTGAGGATGTCAAGTACGAGCCCGTGGGAGTTTTCAAGCATCCTCGCAGTGTTATTGAAGAATATTCACCAGACCTTTTGTAGAATGTATTAATTTAATGTCCAGCAGTATTTGTAATTAGACTAGTTAAGATTAAGAATGTTATGGTAATGCTTCATAGCCCCGGTTCCGCTTTCGTCCAATTGTGCAAAGGGTCACGCACAACAAGCTCAGGGCGCCGATCAAGGCAATGAAGCCCAGTGCGCCGATCAAGTCAATGGACCAGTCAGTGAGCCAAGGATATCCTGAAGATATGGCACCGAAGCTACCGCTGAAGCGACCCACAGGATTCCTCGCTAGGCACTCGGCAGCCTGAGGCACTGAGAATGTAGTCATGTAGCAATATAGCTCATGCAGGCACTTTGGTGAGCGACACCCACTCCCACCATTGGGAGCTTGCCTGTGGGCAAAACTCTCATACATGTCTCGGTATGCCTGGCTCTTCATAATCTTGTCATGAATAACATGATGCCAAAACGTGGCATTTAGGGGTGCCTTCTGGGGCCAAAAGCTCTCTGGGTCATAAACAGTGCGCGCCGAGTACCCATACTCCCAAACCGGCAGCGAATCGCCAGTTCCATTTAGGCCCACTCCAAAAGTTTCATTAAGTCTGCTGTAGTAGTGATGAATATCGAGGACAGAGTAAGTGGAGCTATCGATCTCGTAGTACCGCCAACCCGGGTTGTGGTCTTTATAAGGCGTCACGCTTTCGTCGAGGAATGCCACGTTCAGGGCTCGCTCCGCTGATTTCTCGGTCGCGTTGTGCGAGTAAAGGACTTGAAACTCGTCCCGGTGAGTGTGGCCCAAAAATACAGCAGCCACGACGTGCGGGCTAAAGCGTTCCAGAATTTGGTAAAACACTTGGGAGGGAGCAGGAAGTGATTCTCCGAGCGTCCCTCCGGGAGGGACGTGGGCAATGACCCAGGCGCGCTGGCCTGTCTTTTCACAATCGAGGAGTTCGTCACTGAGAAACCGAAACATGCCTGAGGGGTCGCTGTCGGTTTCTGTTGCCCAGTAGTTGTAGTAATTTGCAATGTACCAAAAGTTGGAGTTTAGTGAAATGACGCGGAGGCCCTGGCGCTTCGTCGTGACTGAGAATGCAGCGTAGTGGGATTTGGCGCTGGTAGCTTGGTCTTCTGTTAGCCAGTTGAAGTCGGTCCACATGTCATACGCCAGCTCAGTGTTCCATGAAAACCGCGTTTCATGGCCAGACTTTGCTTGTGCAATCTGGCCGTATGGATAAGAGTCGTGATTTCCCAGCGTTATGTAGAATGGGATTTCTTCAATCGCTTGTTTCATTAGTTTGTACGACACCTTTTCAGACTCAGTAGCATCGGCAAGCGTTCGGTACTGTTGATCTTCATGGTCGACCATATCTCCCGTAAATATTGCAAACTCAAAGCTTTTATCAGCATGCACGGCCGCTACCGAATCCATCGAACTTTGTAGTAAGTCCTTAGGAGAATCGCAGGCGTATCCCCCGTACGTTCGAGCCGGAAGTTGAATGACATCGTCCGCGACCGCCTTGTGATAACTGTGCGGTGTGCAGCACATGCTCTGCGAACAGTTTGACTCCCCACCAATAGCGTAATCCAAGTCAACATGAAAGTCCGATATATGGAGGACATTGAATGACTCTCCCGCCGACTCTGGCTCACGCGCATCTTCCGGTTTCGGGGGCCACCAACCTGAGAGATCAAAGTTTGGTACAGCAGGCAGGGGACACGCTTGCGCGACTTGATAATAACACGCATATCGCGCATCCAGTGAGTTCGGATCCATTAACGCCAGCACATTTGAGATATCGTCGCCCAGACCTTCAGTATCGACCGTACTCCGTCCAAAGCTGTGTTTGCACAGGTGCTTGTGCACCTTTGACCTGTGCGAGTTTAGTTTACAAAACTTGATGAGGGCATCAGGTACGACCTTTGGCGATTCGGTTGCAATCTGGTGTCCCAGATCCATTCCTGCTAGACATTTGTCGCAGGGCCCGAAGTCGGAATCTAGAATACTTTGAAATCGCGAGAGTGACTCGTCGACAAGTCGCTGGTGATCTTGGCTGCTTCCAAGAACAGTCTGCTCTACAAACGGCAGAAGAAGACACAAGAGGAGTCGAGCAGCAATCATGTAAACAGAAAAAAAAAAAGAGTACGACTAGTGATTTCTAACTGATCCTACGAAGGTAAACATTCTCTTATATATATACGCGTGCGAGGCCTTTGAGGTTATCGGCGATATGCTATTGCGGCCTCTTCGTGTTATCAAGCAATAGAGTTTGGACGTGGCATAATGAAGGGCTGCAATTCGTCAAAATCCTACGCCATGAAATTGCGGCGTCTGGTCTCGATTGAGTTGAATACAAAGCCTTAGATGATTGAATCCAGCTACATGGAAGTTTTAACGAGATGACTAGAAAAGTGATTGGCTTTCAAAGACAAATTTATGAAAGAATAGAAGAAAGTGAAAAATGAATTTCATGTTTTTTTTTGAGAATAATCGTCGCAAATAAAGTTCTTTGAATTCTTAAAAAAATTCTTAAGCTCTAGGAACGAGGAACAAGAACGCGTACGGCTGTTGTTTTCGTTACATAATCACGTACATCACATTGCTTTTAATAAAGCTAGCTCGACTGTGTATCACGTGCATATATGCATCTTCCCGCATTTTTAATTTTTTAGCGCAGATCTCATTTTCACATTCCATGTACTGTACGTAATAGAGCAAGCCTTAGCAATTGAGGATACCATTACAAAATAGAATTATATTCTTCTGTACACACAGGTGCAAAATGCTGTGCAAAATGCTGTGCAAATTAATGCTGTGCAAAATGCTGAGCACAGTGTGCAGAGCGATGCAGTAGCATGCGATGTCTGCACACATTTTCAGCAGCTTATGCATTAATTGCATTTTTTACGTACAGCAGCACTATTAGACCCCTAGTACGCCCGCGGGACCGGGAGAGTTAATTGGCTTAGGTAATATTTTGCTTTTACCGCAACGGCTGCACGCAGCATATATCACTATATGATTTTAACTAGGCCTGAACGCAGCAACTATATCGCTATTAGGTCGAATAAATTGTGAGTAAATTGTGAATAAATTGTGAATATATTGTGAATATATTGTTGCACTACCAGTGCAAACCCTATTCTCGTGCATGCCGCGCATACCAATAATAATGATAATAATGATAATAATAATGATAGTCACGTGCATAGATAATAAGGTTGTAGTTTATTTCCTTTTTAGGTTAATGCAGTCGGTAGAATTCTCGCTTTAGTGGCGGATTCATAGGATCGCACGCTACTTGACGCACTACGCGCAGCAGTAATTACTATATATGACCAATGCTTAAAGCGCAAATTCCATATTCTTTCTTTTCTTTTTCTTTTCTGCACTTTTCTGCACCTTTATACGTTGCCTTTTTTTGATTTGTGATTTTTCGTTTTTTTCGTTTTTTTCGTTTTTTTCGTTTTTATTTTTTTTTTCACTTTTTCCTCATTTTTTAAATTTTCGTTTTTTTTCGTTTTTTCGTTTTTTATATTTTTTTATATTTTTTTATATTTTTTTATATTTTTTTATATTTTTTTATATTTTTTATTTTTTCGTTTTTATTTTTTTTATTTTCTCCTTTTGCAACTTCTCTTCTTCTTCTTCTTTTCTTAATTCTTCTCTTGATTTTCCTGAATTAACTCTGCTCCTCACCTTCTCCTGCTTCGTACGTGCTGAATCTGACTTCTTTTGGGACTTGTTTCATGCCGTCACCGCTTAACTTCTAACTTCGCTTCTGATAGGACTATTCGCTTAACTCTCTCTCTCCTAAGTGGATCCCTTCCGTCTCTCGGTACATTGACAGACCAACTGGTGTTAACTTCAGTCGTGACAATTCGCTCCTCCTATTTCGTCTCTCGACAAACCCTCTCGTCTCCATCATCATCATGGCCGACTCAGCTGCCCCAACTGATGATGATACCCTTCTCACCACCTTCCCGTTCAATCAGTACACACAGAGCCAGTTCTACTCCCAGAATCACCTCGCGCTCATGTCTCAGCAGCACCAGCACCAGCCTCCCCAGCAACACCCTTCACAACAGAATAACCATCCGCAGCAATACTCGACTGCTCCGTATCTCTACTCTGGTAGACACCAGCTGCCCCAGCAGCAGCACCAACACCAGCAACAACACCTCCAACAAATTCCATACGGAAACCACCCGCGATACTCTACTCAGTCGGTACCCGATACCGCTTCAGGAGCTACGGCCTTACTGCCCCCACCTCCAACAAACATAAACTACACTACCACCCCCTCCTCTTCCGCAAACCCTCAGATTTTGGCTTCTCATTCGTCAGCAGCTGCTTCACCATTGCCGCTCCACTTGAGCCAGGTCTCCTATACCACCAACCCTCCACAATACCCGAATGCCAACTATGTCAATCTCAAGCCATCGCTTAATTCGTCCTCCACACCAGACTCGGCGACGTCCCCCCTGCAACCTAGAGCTGGTTCAAATCTTTTCATGGACGGTAGTATATCTCAATCTCAGTACTCCACGCCCAGCTCTACTCAATCCATTACCTCTGCTCCGCCGTCAGCTTCCTCCTCCACTACTAGTAACACTCTCAATCCCGACAATAACAGCAAAAATAATAACAAAAATAGTGCCACAAACATAACCAATGGCAATCGCAACTCAATCAGCGGCTCTGCCGAACCCAGCGTAAATAACCCAAACTATACTCCCTTTCGGTACACTTCGTCAGTAGCTTCAACTGTCCCCGTGCACGGTGGCATCACCCGCTCTAAGGGCAACCGGCGACGACGCACGGGATCCAAGCGATCTATCGATGAACTTATCATGGAGTCCTCCATCCCTACTGCGACAAACATGGATCCCCATTCGGTAATGCCACCTAGACAAGGGCCCTCCATCGCATTGCTTAGTATCGTCCCCTCGAACATGAATGGCTTGATATCTCCATCGATGATCCCTCCTATGGCCCCGACGCTACCGCTCTCAATACCCGAACCCCCACTGGCCACCGCAACACCATCCAACCCAAACGTTATGAAGTCGGATCCGCAGCCTCGGCCAAAGAAAAAAAGCAAGTACACTGCTGAGCAAGATGCAGTGATCCTGCGCATGAAAAAGGAGGGGAAGCCTTGGACAGACATTTGCAAGGCCGCCAACTGCGGAAATTCCATCGCAGCCCGCAACCGGTACCAGGTTCTGATTGGACAGCAAGGAGGCGGCGCGGTGGTCTGGGAAGCTGAAGACACGGGCTCTCTGAAAAGGCTGCTTGAGGAAGGTGAAAAGGCTAAATGGAACTTTATCGCCAATGAACTCTCTCGGGTACGCAACAAGAAAGCGACAGCTGGAGCGTGCCAAAAGAAAATCAAAGACTTGTTTGACCAGAACGCAGCGTCATTTGGAATTGTTCTGAATCCGCCAACACACCATCATCCATCTTATGGTCCTTATGCAGGGACCCAGACGCATAGACTACATGTTCAATCCGCTCAGCAAATGGGTATGCCTCAAGGAGACTTTCATGAAATTCTACAAGGCGGTGTGGGATCCCAGTTCATGGGTGCACCAGCACCAGCCATGATGCAGGACTACAACATGCGCAAGTAGCAAATGAAAACTACGAAGGATATAGAGGTTGAAAATACCGACCTTTTTTTTTTTTTTTATACTCGAAATCTTCAGAGACTTTCTAATTTAGGCCAATCGAATATTCGGTGGCTTTTTTGTTACTGTAAATTGTCCTTTAACACTGTTGATTATTCTATATATACTGTATATCATGGACTAAGGTCGTACGCAAGAAGGTCTAAGGCCTTGTTACGCAAGATACCTATACTCTTGACAAAGATCTCATCGGGTTGCATGGCACCAGTAGACTCAATGTTGTAGATAAACTGGTCTCGGATTCTACCAAGACGTACCTTATTCTTAAATTCCTCATGGCGCAGTACTTCGCGCGACACCGTATCGCGCCGGGCGTCTTCCACAAAAGCTTCACCCTTGCTGTCGATTCCAATGACGCCTGGCGAGAAGCACTTTTGGAACTTGATGGCATCTGCACCCGTAATGGGCTCCAGAATCTCAATGAGTGGCATGAGACGGTACGAAGCAGTGGCTACCGGCGAAAACTTCGCGTGGTCATTACCACGTCCCAGGAGAGCATGTGCGTACAATTCAATCTCCTGGCCAGGCCTTAACTTGGCTAAAACTAGGTCGGGGCTTAAAACAACTGGAACGCCGCCCAGGTGAGCAGCCTGTTCCTCAGAGCCCGCAAATACTAAGTCGCTGCCGTAAACCATGGAACCGATATAAAGCTCGTTAGGATCTGTGGCGCCGGGTCGGGCTTTGGGGTTACGCGTGCACTCAACCTTGAGATGAAACACAACCATGTTGGTTTCGTTTGAAATGGGTGTTTCCTTGCCAGTCTCGGGATCAATCCTAGGGATCGCGTCTTTGTTGAACCACTCGAGCTTGTCGGGATCAACCATTAATGGGACTAGACCTAGTCGGTGTGCAAGGACTTCGTCCTGGATTATTGATGTGTTGTTCATGAAAGTTACCGATTCGATGGCCACACTGGGCACCTCGGCAATCATAATTCGGCGAAATGCATTAGCGACCGAGGTATCTATTCCCTTGAGATCAAAGTTTCCAGCATCGTCGGTCAGGTAGTGAATGTCAATGTCGAGGGACTTTTTGAAAGTATCCAGGCTCCAAGAGTCGTCTACGCCAGGGTAGTGACCAGGAAAGTCAGTAGATGTGGTCTACAATGGTTAGAAACTACTACAGCTAAATGGCGCGTTACTTACGTTTGAGACATGGTCATGGTGAATGCCAACTATATTTCTATCTTCAATGCCAACCATTATGCCCTTATTGAAGCCTTTGCAACAGGATTTCAAATGGAAAAAAAAAATTATTTTGAAAAATTGGGAGGTTTAAATTTTATTTCCCTAACCCAAAGCCGGGTAACCCATTTCTAGTCGAAATAACTTAACCTTCCGCCATTAATTAACATCAAGAACACCAACCACCCGCACACGATTATTAGATTTAGAATTACACCTTACAATCCCTTCAAATAGATTCATTATAATGGCGCACAAGATTCAAGCTGTTAAGCAACTGTCTGAGTTTGATGCTCTCCTTGCCTCAAATGATCTGGTAATGGTCAAGTTTACGGCTGATTGGTGCGGTAAGTCCTCACCAGTCCTGGTAGATCATGACTAACTTGTTAGGTCCCTGCAAGATGATTGCCCCACTGATTGAGAAGCTCAATGAACAGTACCAAAACGTTAAGTTTATTGAGGTAGATGTTGATCAGGCTCAAGCAATTGCTCGAAAGCACAGCATATCTTCAATGTACGTATTCTACCCCAGCATCGTATCGAGTCTAACTGTGTAGGCCCACGTTTGTGTATTTTCACAACCAAGCAGAGGTTGACCGTATTAGTGGTGCCGACCCACAGGCTGTTAGTGCAGCTTTGTCTAGTCTTTCCAAGAAGGCGACTGGTGCCACCAGTTCTGATGTCAGTAGTGGCCCAACTGCCAGTGGCAGCGAACGCGAACTCCTGGACCAGATCAAAACGTATATTCCCAAGGGATACGAGCTGCTCAACGATGCTGTCCATTTTGGAGAAGCAGAGGCTCTAAACATTATTCCTACATCTGCGGAAGACCAAGTCCGCCCATTGTTCAACGTCAAACGTCTCCCTAGCTCTACGCAAACTGGCATCATGTCCGATGCCGACTCTCAGATCCTTATTTTTATCCCTCTAAACAACAAGTCCAAAGTCTATTCCATCTTACTGCGCTCGGGAAAAGATGCGAAAAAGCCTGATGGAGACGACACCCAAGCTCCTACAACGCTTAAAGTGTGGGCCAACACCCCCGGCACCATTTCATTTGACGACGCTGCAAGCGGATCCGGTGCTCTACATGATGGAGCAATACCCGCTCCTGACGCCAACGGCTGGAGTGAAATCAAGCTGAGATACGTACGATTTCAAAGCGTCAGCTCGCTGTTGATTTTCCTGGACGGAGAGGACGAGGACGAGTGCACTGCGTTGCAACGTATAGTGCTTGTAGGAAACAAGGGCGACAGCCGTGAGCAAGGCAAGCTTGAGAAGATTGAGTAGGTATTGATGAAGAAGTGACATACTGTAGTAATTTATTTCAAAAGCGGCATGACGATGGCCATGTTGACCATGTTGATAAGTAGTTGGCTCCGGGTAACCTTACGAATTTTCCTTCTTTGGGCTGAGACGTTTTGAAGGTGAAAATCAAAAATAATTCAGGTTTGGGGTTCAAGAAAAGCTAATATGCCTTTTTTTTTTTTTTTTAAATTTCTGTTTCCTCTTCCATCTTAAAATCTGCTAAGAATATTTATATTTCCAAAATGGCTGCCACTGAGTCCCTCCAAGATATCGAGTCTGAACGTATTGACACCAACTACGATGAAGTAGTTGAGTCTTTTGATGCCCTCAACCTTAAGGAAGAGCTTCTGAGAGGTAAGCAATCAGTTTGACATTACGTACTAAAAGTTTTCGCTCTCAACTAACATTTTCAAACTAGGAATCTACGCCTACGGTTTCGAGGCTCCCTCCTCCATTCAGCAGCGTGCTATCCAGCCCGTCATTAAGGGTAACGATGTGCTTGCTCAAGCCCAATCTGGTACTGGTAAGACCGCTACCTTTTCCATCTCTGTACTGCAGAACATTGACCTGAACCTCAAGGAGGTCCAGGCTCTTATCCTTGCCCCTACCCGTGAGTTGGCTTTGCAGATTCAGAAGGTTGTTTTGGGTCTTGGTGACTCTCTCAACGTTATCTGCCACGCTTGTATTGGTGGTACCCGTATTCAGGAGGATGCCGAAGCTCTTGCTGCCGGTGTTCATGTCATCGTTGGTACTCCTGGTCGTGTTCAGGATATGATCACCCGTCGTATCCTCAAGACCGACAAGATCAAGATGTTTGTTCTAGATGAGGCCGATGAGATGCTTTCTCGTGGTTTCAAGGGTCAGATCTACGACATCTTCCAGCTTCTCCCAAGAGAGATCCAGGTTGTGTTGCTCTCTGCCACCATGCCCCAAGATGTTCTTGAGGTTACTACCAAATTCATGCGCAACCCCATTCGCATTTTGGTCAAGAAGGACGAGCTGACCCTTGAAGGTATTAAGCAGTTTTACGTCCACGTTGACCAGGAGGAGTACAAGATTGATGTCCTGACCGATCTGTACGAGACCATTTCCATTACCCAAGCCGTTATCTTCTGCAACACCAAGAGAAAGGTTGAGTTTGTTTCCAACGCTCTGACTGAGCAGCAGTTCACTGTCTCTGCCATCCACGGTGAGATGGAGCAGGGCCAGCGTGACACCATCATGAAGGAGTTCCGCACTGGATCCACCCGTATTCTGATTTCTACCGATTTGCTTGCTCGTGGTATCGATGTTCAGCAGGTCTCTTTGGTCATTAACTATGACCTGCCCGTCTCCAAGGAGAACTACATTCACCGTATCGGTCGTGGTGGTCGTTTCGGTCGTAAGGGTGTGGCCATCAACTTCGTTACTGGAAACGATGTTGGTGCCATGCGTGAGATTGAACAATTCTACAACACCCAGATTGAGGAGATGCCCATGGAGATTGCTGATCTCATCTAAACTAGTTTTGTTTTGTAACGTGCCTTAATAGAGTAATTTATAACTGATTTTTTCATTGTTCTAGTAGTAGTTGTTTAGTGTATGACTGTGATGACGAAATAAAAACTGCATTTTAAACTAGTACCGGGATATGGCATGGGCTTGGTATTCTTGGAAGCGGTTTGATTTCAAATCCTTGTACTGTACTCAGTCTCACTGTACTCACTGTACTCACTGTATTCACTGTACTCACTGTACTGTATTTAAGTATGAAAGCACAGCTGAGATGCACCATGAAAATAAAATAAATGCACCGGTAGGTCTGACATACCGGTAGATGAGCATAGTTTACCCAAACTTTACCGTATACCGTAAGAATAAAGCAAAAATAATCAATATTGTTTGAATTGTTGCTGAAGTTGAGAAGACTCTAGAGGCTCTAGAGCGCACAACTGCTAGCAAAAATAATTCATAACTTGGTATAACATAGTTGAGGATGACATGGAAAACTCATAATAAAAAATAAAAATAAAAATATAATATAATCAAGAAGTATAGACTATTGAACCGAGAGAAATGAGAGCAGCGATGAGAGTAGAATTCAAATCACAATCAAATCAAATCAATTGATCTAATACTTTCGCTCTCCAATCGCATTATGCTCATGGTACCCAGGCTTAACAGCATCAGCCACCTTCTGGAAAACACCCTTTTCGCGGCTAGGCTCGACATGGGCTGCCACCTTGTCATAGTGGTCAGTGAGACGCTCGCCGGCCTTTTCGGTTGCGGTCTTCTGGGCGTTGGGTTTGAGGGTTTCTTTGATTTGGGTTGAGAAATCTTTTCTTCCGTCTATAGGGTGTGGATGTTAGCTTTTGTGTTTGTGTTTGTGTTTGTGTTTAGTAGGCTCTACCCGGTAGGCTTTTTTGGAAACTTTCAGGAACCCGTTGAATTCAAAACCCTTTTCAAAAAAACATTTCAGGAAAACACATAGAATAAAAAAAACCTTTCAAAGAACTCTGAACTCTTAAGAACTCCTTCAGGAACCTAGACTCTAGCGGGCCTTTGTTCAAAACCTTGAAACATGTGCGGAAATATAATATCAATTGTACTTACGGTCAGACATTGTTGTAAAGTGTTTTGTTTGTTTGGGGAGGGGTTTGAGTAATAATTTGGTAAAGTAAAGTAAAAGTGCTGCAAATATAAGAAGCTGATAAAGTGTGTTGATATATAGAAAGGGAAAGAATATGATATAAACGAATTCGAGGCCCTTTTTATATTCGTTTTCTTATTTTTGTGAGCCATAGGCCAGGTCCAAATTTCACAACTGATGTATCCTTGCACTTTAGAATAAGTCTGGATAATATTTTACAGTAACTACAGTATTTTGATTTTACTGGTAGCTATAGACTAAACCAAATGTATGCCACGATATGCCAATGCAGATGAAAATATTGAAAAGGTGTCAGCATAGCATACATATGATGAGCCTTACACAGGCTCGTTACACAAACAGCATATGACTACTTTGAAATTAGTGTACAATGAATGATACCATATGCTTATAAGATTGGCGAGCACGGGGCTTGTTTGTCTTTAGCCAGACTAGGTAGTCTACTAAGTACAGTAGTTCACTATACACGTGAACAAAGCTGATCTTGAGTCTGGCTTTGCATTGAATTAGAAGCCAGTAGCTACTACAGTATAGCTTAACAATACTTCTTGCAAATGAAATCTTTGAGTCTTTGGACCTCATTTTTCTCGAAACTATATTGTTATTTTAACAATTGGCTAACCTAGATCACTCGTCTAGTACGTATATACTTATAGCGGGTAGTCTATTTACTCTACTCGTAAAAGGTCTTAATCTTGAACAGTATCTAACTACTAACTGCCCTTCGGTTCCGCTCAATTGCGAATTCTTAAAGCAAAATCATTAATTAGTCAAACATCAGCCAACGAGGCCACGCCAATGGCAGGTTAAATAAGTTTAACTTCCAATATACATTGCCTGTGCACGCAACCCACAATAACAAGAGAACTACCACCACTGCTATAGTATACGGTAAATTACAAAATTACATTTTAGTGGCACTATCTAGAATCACTGGGCGCCAATTGAGTCAGTCCAAGAGGGTCTGGGTCTGGGTCTGACCGAGTTATCATTAATGTAATCCATATGGACAATAGCAATAGTAATGGCATCATGACAATATTGTGCATTGAACATGTGGTTGCGCATTGAGCTAGTCTAAGTATTGAGGATTGCGCATAGAACGTGTGTATACGAGCGCATCATTAAGAATGTCGGTCATCATAAACGTTGCTTGCTTGCTTGTTCGTCATACTTGACTATTATTCCGCCCTGAGCAATGCAATTCTTATTAAATCTCAACTCAAGCTTTGAAAGTGTGTCACAAACAATATGATAGGAATTCTTTAAAGTTGCGTGTGGTTTAAGGTTCTCAGAGCATATGTTTGGCTACGTCATTGATTATATAATCAATATTATGTAATCATATTTATTTTTAGGGTACGGGTTTTGTTTTTGTTTTTGTTGTTTTAGATCAATTTACGGCCCTGAAGAACTGTCTCTACGCTGTTAGACGTCGTTGTATATTGACCGAGAGTGTGAGTATATGCTTGTGCATAGCCTATATCATCATGCCCTTCTTTGAACATAGACTCGCCGAGGCCGTCAATGCCCAGAACGGGTCACTAATCTCTACGCTGTTGACTGTCGACCATTTACATTTACCAAAACATGAAGATGACGCTGAACCTGAATCAGAAGCGGAATTGTTAAACGCAAAACAGGAATCGGGAGCGGTCACAACCACCACCACTCTATTCAAAGCAGAGACCGAGGAATTTGTGCGTCTTGAGGTTCATAGCCAGCTACGACGTGGAAATGGAAGTAACTATTCTCAGCTGTGGGCAGATGTTGCTGTAGCTGTCTGGCGCCGCAACCAACATACGACGACGACGACGACGAATTCAAGCTCGAACTCGAAGTCGACCTCGAAGTCGACCTCGAAGTCAGCCGAGAACGGCGTCAACGGCAACGGCAACGCTGATGACCTCTTTTCAATCTACAAATGTCAAAATGCTTTATTGGTGGCCGTGAACCGTGTTGCTGAAAAGTATGGTCGCTGGATTCTACCTGTTTTTATATCCACTTCACGCGATCTCCGCCGTCTCGCAGTCAGGGCTGATGCCAGTAAAACCAGCACCACCACTAGCAACAACAACCACAACAATCACAACGACCACAGCAATATCCCAGAGACTAGAATTAGACCCACAAACAATGCATGTCTGGAAGAAGCGTCCCGCACAATCAATAAATCATTTTCACTGTGTTTGAACGACTTTGATCGCAGTTCAGCCCAATCCCGAGTATGGGGTGTGTACCAATTAATGGGCGAGCTGTTTCGCATCTACTTTAAATTGCGAAATATGGCACTCTCCAGAAGTGTGCTCAAGGTTTTGCAACAACGACAGAAAGACCTACCTCCGCTTGACAAATACCCCAAAAGCCATGTAATTACATATCTTTATTGCACTGGTGTTTTGCTGGTTATAGACGAAGATTACACAAAGGCAGCTGCCCAGTTCATAAAAGCGCTCAGCATGAGCCCGTCACCTTCACCATTTGATTCTGTGTCTGCCCCTTCTTCCTCGTTGCCGTCACCACCACCGCCAACTTTTCAAGACGGCTACAAACAGCGCGAATCCATTTTGACATACCTAATTCCTCTCCAAATCTTGATCCCTACACGGCGGACTCCCAGTCCAGCGCTATGGGCCCGATACAGCCGTCTGGAAGTTCTCTACAAACCCATAATAAACGCATTAATATCAGGGGACATCAAGGCATTTGACGAGCACCTCCTAGTAAGACGACGAGTGTTTCTCAAAAAGCACTTATTTCTCAGCTTGTCCAAAATCCGAATCCTAGTATATACTCGGTTGTTTCGCCAGGTTTACCTTGCGCGGAATAAAGTCAACCGAATCCCAACGCCACTGTTTAGTAAGGCATTGATGTTAGCGTTAGATGTCGATGTCGATGTACCGGTAAAGCGAGACCTTGAAAGCACCAACGTAGTCAAGAGTGGTGAAGAAGTAGTGGAAGGAGGAAGCATATCAGCAGCACCGGTTGCTTTCTTATCAACTTCCGGCGTGGTGTCCGACTTCAGCACCGACCAAGTGGAGTGCTATTTGACACACATGATTTACACGGGCCAGATGAAGGGATATATCTCGAGGCCGCACCAAATGGTTGTTTTAAGCAACAAAGAAGCTTTTCCAAAGGTCCACGGTATTATAGCACTATAAGAGCTAAGCTAGGTTAGCTAGACTCTAGTTAGTACGTAGACTAGACTAGTTACTGGTAATTTTTATTTATAGTTAGAGGTTATGGGCGGGAAATTTAGGAGTGATATTTCCTTGGAGCCAACGCGTATACGCGCAGGCAGGCAGACAGGCAGGCAGGCAGCTAGCTGTTGGGTTAATTGGGTTAACTACTAAGTAGTAGCTGTCTCGAAAAAAGTTTTAATATTACGGTATAAATATTGTTACAGTAGGTCGGGTGAAGTGTTCTTGAGTTTAAAGGTTGCCCATATGTTGTGAAGGTAAGGGCAATGAATCACTGGAAGTGATGCAACTCTTCGAGGACTGTAGATGTAGGTGTGAATGAATATTATCCTGGGTCCTGAGCACGTACCGGTAGATAGGAAAAAAAAAAAAAGAAGTCTAGACTACTATACTGTACTGGTAATATGAGATGTTTGTTTAAATTTCCGAGGAAGCGAAAAGAAATAAAAAATAAACATGTGCTACCGGTAGGCTAGCTAGGTCTACCGGTGTATTGCAATGGGTCCGTTTTTGACTCGAGATCGAGATCTAGACTCTAGATGAATTAAATCTGGCCATTTGGTCAATTGGTCAAGGTCAGCTGTGGTCCAGCCCAGCTAGTCTAGCTAGCACAGCACTATGCATGGAATGGCATGGAATGGCATGGAGCAACAAATTAAAGTCTACCGCCGTATCATACAGTACGTACTAGTAGGCCTACATATGAATAACATCGTGAATGACACAGTCATGAATCATTGCAATTGATATTGCAATCGCACACGCAAGAAAAGGAACCGCAACCTCCATTGTGTAGTCTAGACTATTTTTTGTAGTCTATTTTTTTTTTTATTTTGGCCTTTTTTTTTGCCGTGACTTCCGTCTACAGTAGATGTCTATAGCTGCGGATTGTGTGGGCGAGCGCGCGCGTCACGATTTACGACTCACTACGTATATATATAGCGGTCGACTCGAGACTCACGACCTCGAGTCCTTGACGCATGTAAACGCGGTATATAAATTTCATTTTCTAATAGGTCTAATGCATAGATGCATAGGGCCCGGACGTTGGGACCAAAGTTCACCGAGAAAGGTGGCGAACTGAATGCTTTTTTTCATACAGCTGTACCTTAGTAATTTTCATAGTAATTTTCATAGTAATTTTCATAGTAATTTTCATAGTAATTTTCATAGTAATTTAGGACCATTGGAGAGCTCTGGGTTGCTATTGATTAGTGATGATGTGATGATGACACAGACAAAGTATTATTATTAATAAAAATAAGTTCGTTCTTTAGTACTTTCACTTTTACACCGGTTTTCTTTTGCACAGTCTCCGGGCCCCCGTTTATTACACCGCAGCCCCCAATGGCAATACGTAGCTAATGGTATTATTGGTAATTAATAGGCTCTCGGCCGGCCATATGGTGTCACAAGTGAGAAAAATGGAATTTTCTGGGGTAAGTCCAAGGATAGCTTTTTTTATTTTTATTTTATTTCTCGAAAATGTTAAAAAAACATAAAACATGGAAATCCTACTCCTACTGTAGAAATTTATATAAAAGGCATCTCTGTTTCTCTTTTTTTTTTTTGTCTTCTTCTAATTCAGTCCAGTTTCTTATTCATTTACTTACAGTATTCGAATTTCTTTATTTCAATCACACCTCATCGACCTACCATACTTTCAGTACTATAAGTCGAGCAAACAATCACCATTAAAACCACTCAAACCACTCAAATCATCAAGTCAATCCCAATTAACCAAAAAATGTCCAAAGATTTTGTTATCAAATTTCTTCCCTTGACAGCCGCTGTCTCGCCTCCCTTTATTCCCTCTACACTCGACAGTCTTCGCAAGGAATACCAAAGCGCACCCTCTTCTGAAAGTGCCATCGTTGACCACAGCAGCAGCAGCAACAATAGCAGCCCAAACAATAACAACACAAACAACGCTATTATTGACCCCATTGCCGCAGCTTTCACCCAAGAAAAGGACCGTGCCCTTAGCGATATCTCAGACCTTTCAATGACAGACTCCTTCTTTGTCAATGGTCCTGATGCCTTGCCTCTTACGCATGAGCTTCATACGAGGGCTGATAGCTCAACTGCTTAATTGCGGTAATTGCGAGCTCCCTTCCGCCCAATGCCCAATGATGGAAATGCTAGTCTAATTAATTGTGCCCTATTGTACACCGGTACGTCCTGTCCTCTCTCTCTCTCTCTCTTATATGGAAAAAAAGTTACTTGGAACGCTGGGAGATTGGCTTAATTAAGAAGACTCTAATAGCGCACATTTGGTTCCCGAGATTGAGTGAAAGAGATTCATTGCATTGCAACTTAGAAGCTCGAGATATCATGAGACTTCTTAAGGGCTCAACAACGTTACCGAAACACTAAAAAATTAAAAAGACAAAACCAAAAAAAAAAAAAAAAAAAAAAAATTTTGTTCTGATTCGAAGCGGCAAGAACAAGGGAACCCGCAAGGACAAAAAGGAACCAAAAAAAAAAAAGGGCTTTTGATTTTCCTGTCGACGTTGAACAATTTGTATGTGTGTCAATTCTTATTTATTTATTTATTTTAATAATCTGTTATTCTGTTATTTCATGTCGAGATTCTATTTAACCTCAACAGGTCCTCGAAAACCATTTTCATTCAATTGATATGTTGAAGTAGACTCGAGATCTCAATGAGAAAGTTAACATGTGCCTGTCAAATGTCATGTCAAATGTGATCATGTCAAATTCTAAATTTAATTTTCATTCTTTTTGTGGGGTAAATTGAACATAAGTGTTAGTCATCAAGTCTTAAGTTATAAGGCATATTGTTTAAGTCTCAATTGTTAAATTACCCAAACCCATCCTTTCCAAATGCACCATCTCCCACTCCACCAGACAAAGCTGTAATTCGCTATATCACAGATATACCATCAGTAAAACATCCACATCCACATCCACAACCACAACCAAAACTTGCAACCGTTGTTTTTTTAACAAGCAAAAAAAGATACTCATTCAAAAAAATGGTATGTTTGCTGACAATCTTTTCAGCTAGCTCAGTTCCAAAAAGATTTCCAAGATGCCCTTGAAAACAAAGAGATCCCTTCTTTTTGCTCTTGCGATATCTCTCTCCAAACAAATTTACCGCCCACACCGCCCATTTGTCACTAACGTTTATCTTTTTTTTTTTTTTTTTTTTTTTCTTATTAGGAACATCCTGCTTCTACTATGGCTGTCCTCTGTACTGCTGGCGGAATTGCTGGCTACGTGTAAGTCTGGTCTCTTTGTATCATTCAATATTCAATACTCAATATTCAATGTTTCATTTGTCATTCAATGATCATTTGATTGACATTTGACATTTGACATTTGACAATTACCAACCCAATTTACAAAAAAAACACTACTAACCATCCTCCCCCTTTAGTCGCCGCCGCTCAGTACCATCGCTCGCAGGTGGACTCGTAACCGGTGTACTTTTCGGGTCGGCTGCCTACCTGCTCAGAAAAAACGCCGATTGGGGCTTGGAATTGGCTTTGGCTGGGTCTGCTGTTCTTATGGCAGGATCTCTTCCCCGTGCTATCAAGGTTCAAAAACCCGTCCCTATTATGCTTGCTGTTTTGGCTGGTATTAATGGTGCTTACTATGGAAAGAAGTGGTGGGAATTTTACGGTTGATTCATGTGTTGTCGTTTTTCACCTCCCCTCTCCCTATCCATCTCTCCATCTTTTTTTCTTGTAAATACAATATACTACTTTATATAT
Source organism: Geotrichum restrictum (assembly GCA_030563985.1). NCBI lineage: Eukaryota > Fungi > Ascomycota > Dipodascomycetes > Dipodascales > Dipodascaceae > Geotrichum > Geotrichum restrictum. Next base: position 17,994 of record JAJMKT010000054.1, on the reverse strand, counting down.
AAAAGTCTAATATATAGTAGACTAAATAAATCAGGATTTCCACTCTTTGCGTGTTTCTATCTTCTAGTCTATGTTCTATATATACAGTACCTAAATAGCGGCAGAGTGAGACTTGACAAACCGTCCTGAAGGGTCCTCTGCACAACCCCAGTCTGCCTTAGGGATCCATCGCATCACTGTCGATGCTGCAGCGGGCTGAGGAAACAGATCGTCAAACATTAACCTGTACCAGTAAGCCTCCTTCGTAGTCGGTATATCTGTACCCCATTCAGGTTTATGGACCTTTAACTGTTCATCAGAGATGGCAGCCTCAGCCGCGACCTTCAGCCCATCAATCCACGAGTACCCTACGCCATCAGAGAACTGCTCCTTTTGGCGCCATAAAATCTCATCCGGCAGGTACTTTTCCTCGCCGCCGGGAGGAACAATATCAAATGCCTTGCGCAAAATATACTTTTCAATGCGATCGCCTTTGATAATGAGCTTCTCGCGAGGATCAATATTCATACAAACCTCCAAAAATTCTTTATCTAAAAAGGGAACGCGGGCTTCAAGACCCCACGCCAAGGTTGATTTGTTGGCACGCAAGCAGTCGGAGAGATGAAGGTTTTTGACTCGCTTCACGCACTCGGTGTGGAACTCGTCGGAACTGGGAGCTGCACCGAAATATAAGTATCCTCCAAATATCTCGTCTGATCCTTCACCAGAGAGAACCATCTTGATTCCTTGGGCCTTGATTTTCCGGCTTAGCAGATACATGGGTGTCGATGCACGAATCGTCGTGACATCAAAAGTCTCCAGATGGTAAATTACATCCCTGAGTGAGTCGAGCCCTTCTTGCACCGTAAACTCGTGTGAGTGGTGGATGGTGCCAATGTACTCGGCAACCTTCTGTGCGGCCATCAAATCTGGAGCCTCAGGCAAGCCAATTGCAAACGAATGAAGCCGAGATCCAGAAGTGTTGACCAACTGGCCAGACTCATCGATTCCTGCCAAGTCACGCTGCGTGGACTTTTCAGGAAGGGCCCGACTAGTCTCCCTAGCTGCAATTGCTGCAATCAACGACGAATCTAAACCTCCAGACAAAAGAACTCCATACGGAACTTCGGACATGAGCCGTTTTCGCACGGCTTTTTCCAACGTTTCTCTGATGAGTGTGTAATCAATAGCAGCGGAGCCAATTCTACTTTCATCAAACCAAGTAGGTTCAAAGTAGAGTGTAAGTTTGTCTGTTGTGCTATCGTACACATGGCCAGGCGGAAATGCAATAATTTCATCACAATCATCAACGAGGCACTTGAGCTCACTTGAAAAGGCCCTAGTTCCCGGATACTTCTTGCTGTGTCCCATGTACAGAGTCGTAATTCCAATTGGATCTCTTGCAGCCACCACGCGGTCTTTAACAGCATCATACAGCACGAAAGCAAACATGCCATCGAGATGTTTCGGTGCGTCAATATCGTATTTTTGATACAATGGGATAATGGGCTCGCAATCTGAATGAGTTGAAAACGGGTAGTTTTCAAAGTCTTTGCGTAGGAATCTGTGGTTGTAAATTTCTCCATTGACGGCTAGCGCGATTGACTCGTCGGAGTTGACAAAAGGCTGGGCTCCGGAGTCTATTCCAACAATGCTCAACCGCTCGTGCAGCATGATTGTACTGTTTTTAATGTAGTTTCCACTCCAGTCTGGACCCCTATGACGAATTCTCTTGGAAAGATCAAGGGCATGAGCCTTGAATGACTGAACATCAGGAAGCTTGAAAAATACACAGATACCGCACATGTTTAGTTTGATGGAATAGTTGATGGGTAAATTCTCAAGATAAAAACAGGAGCACACATCTCAATTATATATTCAAATCATTTCTGCCCCGTGAGTCAGAGTAGCCCTGTGTGAACAACTGATAACCATGACTCTTTCTCGTCGAGTTGAGGTTCATGAAAGGTGTTGAAATGCTGTGATAAGATAAAGTTGAGCGGGCAACGATCGAATTTCAAATTTCACAGTCACATCTCTCATGTCACATTAATTTATTTATGGGTCATATTATTTATCCGATAATAACCGAAATCTAGCCAATTGTTTAACACCTCTTTGACCCTCTCTGAGCAACGAAAGTTAACTCCTAAACATTCTTCAGAATCTTCGTAGTTGCACTAATTATGTTCCTTTGATCCATATGAGAATGCGGTGCTCAGGAGACCTAAAGACGTTGAGAATGTTTAATGGGCTATAATAAGATCAGACATTGTAGTCTATTTGAATCTGTAATGAAGCTTCCCGAGCCAGTACGTACCTACAGGCTCTTGCTTTTTTATATTTTGCTTTCGTCATATGGTCCTGGCGTTTTGGAAAGCTAATGTTGTGCCGCCTTCAGAAGTCTTGGTTATACATAGAAGTCTCAGTCTAAGCTTATAATTAAGCTTGGAAGCGAGATTTCTTAAGAATGTTTGTTGCTCAACCGCCCATCATTTATGGTGTTAGGTCTTGTAATGGGATGACAATATTGGGATCCGATCAATCGACAGACTCGACACGGAACATGATGAAGCAAAGTGTGGGACGTAATCCCGAAATCCTGAGATATCCTGAGATTGTGTCTCCGTGTATGAAACATTGTGGCAGATAGGTTATAGCCTTATATTGTAATTGAGAGTTGTGCATGCTCAACTGGCCACTAATATTCCAATTTCCAACAAAGCGAGTCCAACAAGAGCTGACAAGAGCCAACCTTATCCTGTAAAGGGGTAACGGCGGAGGGGAAAGAAGCCAAAGCTTATTTGAACTCGACATTTACAAATTCACCTGATTCACTCCCAGTTTCTTCTAGTCTAGTTCGACCTAGCTATGTACTTGAACATATTGAGCCAATACTCGGGAAGCTCCATTTTCCATGTAAAGCATGAATCCAAGGCATTTAAATTACGAAATTGTGGGTGAGCTATATTATCGATCCGATTTTTTTTAGTGATTATTGCTGCTGCTGCTCTATATTCTACCGGTATACCCCCGCGGACCGCCAGTATATACCGTATCCAAACCTTCACTCGCTGAGTCGCTGTGCACTTTTTTGAATTAATTTGTGCCGGAACTCTCGGAGATCTGCTGTGTTTTGAAAGCTGCAGCTTCCAACAAGATATGATGCATAAAGAGCTTCCAGACAGGGTTTCTCGAGCTTCTCCAGTTTCTCTCATGTAAAGAATTCCATTATGGTGATCTCTTTTCGGCTCTTATCATCATGAAGGAAGTTAGACATATGAGATGAGGTCTTTATAGTGGCACATGTCGAGTGTAATTGTGCACATTACTCGGTGTAGCTAGGCTCTGATAGGCCTGTAGGCCCAGCTGTAGGCCCAGTGTAGGGCCAGCGTAGGCGTCTATTTTGCGATAAATAAAGGTCATATTTGGTGGTACGGTGGTCCACAAGACAGGTTTAATATTGCAATTGATCGATGCTAAGTTATTGCTAACAGTAACTGTTAGAACGTTGCTCGGCAGCTGCATTAAAGATTGAATACATTGGACACGCGTAAAAGCATGCGCGTTTTGACCAAAAGCTTGGATGTGAGCGTGATTTAGAGGGTCTAGCCAGGATTGCATTCAGATTCAGTTGAGTTGAGTGACTTGAGTCCACTCAGTTCAGCGCACGAGTTCAGTGCGAATGAATAGTCCAATAAGTAGCTACTCATGAGACTATATTAATGCTTACATTAATTCTTACAAGGAGTCAATCGACATGCCTTAAGTTATTAAATTTCCCATGAATTCAGGCCTGTTGGATCATGATATGGTTGATATGATTTCCATACATATATGATGATCCTTTTTTTAATCTTGCTCTCTATTGCTCTCTCAGCCTCTCTGTCCCTCTATATAAAGGAATATTGTTTGCTGCCTGCAGACGTTTTAATTAGGCAGTTTTCACGAGGGGGCCGGACCTGACTGGAGCAGCAGCTGGACCTGATAACCCCATAATTCACGCATGGAATCTGTGTTTCAAATGTCAACGGGCGTCTTCAGCGTCGACTTCAGGCGTCATTCAAACGGTACAAAACATTCTGAAGGACCTGAAAGCTAGCTGATGCGCTGGCTAACTGAGCCTAACTCTGTAAATTAAAAATTGTTCTTGATCTAAGCTTTTTTTTCATTTAAAATGTCGTTTGTTTATCGAAACAAAGGAGAACGCTTTCAATGTCTTGTTCTGTTTTCCATTTGAACCGCTTCCTCGTACAGTACGCACGTACGTATTGCCTAGCAGCTAGATATATAGGCTATACGGCAGACGAGACCTAGCCTAGGTAGAGTCTGGTAGAGTCTGGTAGAGTAGTATATATTAGACATAATGTCACTCACAATGTTGTCGGCTTCGCACACAATGTCACCACTTGAAGTCGAATATTTGCATAAGATCCCAAATTCAGGTTTACACGTGTACGCGCGTCCGCCATATGGGTCCACCAAATTGGTTCAGATGCCCAGAGATACAATGATATCGCTTTTAATAAGCCTTTTTATACTGAATTTATAAATTTTATACTGAATTTATAGATATGAAAGCCAAAAAAGCTAAATGAAATAAAATAGAAAAAAATAGAAAAAATAGGAAAAAATAGGAAAAAATAGGAAAAATAGAAAACCAAATAAACTCAGACAAGCCCGGTGTAATGTTACTTGTTGCTCTTTTTTCATCCTTGATTCCTCTCAATTCCTCTCGTTTCCTCTCTCCTCCTTCCCTCTCATATCTCTTCATAATCCCTTTTTTATCTGTTTTAATTCTTTCGTTGCTGTAATATCCATTCGCTTCATCTCAGTGTCCATCCTTTTGCACTGCTTCAATTGTAATCACTCGGCATATTTTATAACACGCAGTCAAAAACACAAAAAAGAATCTTCACTCTGGAGGTCTTTGGCTGAAAGATCAAATTGAGTGTCTTCTCTTTTTCTCATCATCACCATCATGGCAACTCAAGACCTCGATGCTATTGGTAAAGATGTTCTGCGTAGAGCAGAAATGTCAAAAGTAAGTACACACTCCTACAAGTACACTCCTACAAGTACACAAGCTTTCTCCTTCACTACTATGCACACCCTAACATCTACTACCCTCAGATTACAAGAGCCTTGAAGTCAAGATTGGCCCTGGCCTCGTTCAAAGCTAAAAGAGGCTGGGAAAATCTCAACTTGGACAGCATAGAGCCTCGAGTGGGCGACACTTCAGACACTGGCCGCAGCTACTCTCATTCTGAAAATGGCAGCTTCAATATTCACAAGGAGTCTTTGAATCGAGAATCCATTCCCCCAAAGCTGTTATCTTCAGCATCCTCTTCTTCTTCCTCCTCATCGCCCTCTCCCATCACGAGACCTGCGTTTCGCGTGGAATCTCCTTTTTCTCTACCTTCGACAAAAACCATGCGAAAGCCATGTGCACAGTCCTCCAAACAACAACAACTTCCTCCACCTGCATCTGCCCCCATAACCTTCAACTCTCCAAGAACTCCACAAACCCCACAAACTCCTGGTCTGCAAAGGCAGTCGTCGTTTCACTTGGTTCAACAACAAGAGCCTTCTATTCCTTCACAATCTCCTCAACAACATGATCAGCCACACCAGCACACTCCCCAATCTCTGCAATTGCAGCACCCAGGGGCTGTAACTCACAATTCAACACCCGTTCACACTCAGCCATATCCAAGTCATCCGAAAAATGCTTTCGGCCTGACTGATCACCAGCAACATAGCTCTATTATTCACTCTCCAGCATCTCACTCGACGACAAACACATACGTCTCGAAACCAGTACAACTCCAGCGCAGACACTCTGTACAATACCCTCCGCCATACGACCGGCCAGCCTCCTTTAATGAATCTCCTAAAAGAACCTTCCAACAAGCATTTACGGGCAATGCTATGCCCACCTCTAGCCCTGAGGCTGGTCCGATCATCATGTCCGGGACTCCTGGAATGGGAAACGGCTTTGAAATCACCGACCACTACCATTCAAATGTGATGGCACCAAGTCCGCACGTTGTTCCCTATTATTCACCAGCTCCAACAAGACCCTCTTCATTTAATACCACTCCAGGCATATTTCAGTCTCCTAATTATGGCACTCTCAAGTCAGGTCAGGGCGGAAGGCCTTATGGAATGCGATATAAAGAACACCCATCAAGTCCACTGCCATCCCGCGTGGGTCAAGTCAGTCAGCTGCAACCCCCTAGGCGGCCTTCATTCCCACCACACCCTTCACAACTGGTACATCCTCACCTCCACCAGCAGCAGCAATACATGATGATGCATCAACATCCTTCTCAATTTGTTGAGTATGGCTCTCCACCGACTGGAGCTATTGGGTTAGAGCGCCGAGCTTCAGTACATACATTTTCTCCAGGTGGGGGCCAAAGCCTCCAATTTTTTCCTGAAGGCATACCCACTACCCCACAAGCACATCAATTCGCCTACTCTACACCTCAGGGATCTCCAATGAGTTTTGTATCTACGAGTAAGTTCTTGCCTGGTGTGATAACTACCACCGCCACCCCTGGCTTCCAAAGCAGTTTACAGGCCACGCCAGGGTCTACTGGGTCTACACCGACAACTTATGAGACATCTAGTGTAGCCAATTCAACCCGTTCATCCGTATCAATTGCAGCAGCATCAGCAAGTGCGGCTGCATTGGCAGTAGCTGCTGGAGGAGTAGGATTTTCGACCTCTGCGACCAAAAGAAAAGCATCCAAAGCTAAGCTTTCTGAGAAGAAACGAGACAAGAGTCGAGAAGCCAAGAGCGCAGAACTAAAAGCATCTACTGAAAAGCCGGAAGTTACTGTTACGGAAATCGATGTGTCTAGAGTTGCTACACCTAGTAACGAACCTATAGATGTGCCTCGGACGCCGCCGCCTCCCGAGCAACGAAGTCACATCCGTGAGGAGGGAGCTGACTTGCTCATGTTCCTAGCCACGTCGCCATCCCCAGCTCGGCGACAATTAAAAAAGCCCAGTAAATCAAACGGTGCTGTATCTCCTTCTAGTGCATCGCCGCCTAGGAAGGGTTTGAATGCAAAAAACAGTACAATGACCGGCCCACAGACACCTCAGTCGGCGTTTAATTTCCATGAGTACCTCAATATTTTTACCCCATCTCCTCGTAAAGCAGCGGGTTCGGTCCTTGAGTCTGCCAAATCTGAGTTGAGTACCACGAAAACAGCGCCATCGTCAGCGCGGCTGGTTCTCAATTTCGACCAATCTCCTCTTTTCTACGAAGATGGGTACTCTGAAAACAGCACCAACGAAAGACGCATGTTTAATAATTCCAGTATCAAATCGAGTGGCAGTCACAGACGTTTTCCTTCCGGTGACCTGTTTGTGGAAAGAGCACTACTGTACCAAAGCCGGATGTGTGTCAGCGGAGCGGGAATAAGTGACAGTAGTGATATTGCAGGGGAGCTTCTAGACAGTCACCATTACCGACTGAACGGCGCCAACAACAACAACGGCAACAACAGCCACAACGACATGAACGCCAGTAATATTCAAACAAGAGGCAAGATTGTTGAGCTCCAGAAAGGCGAAGAAGAATGATATCGCATGTATATGCCATAATTCCATTGCAATTACCATTGCAGTTACGTACGATAATAGCAGAACAACGCTACAACAGACGTTTTTTATACAGTATTTTTATTTTTTATGCTTAGTCACGTGCTAGTGTTTATTTTTAATTTATTTTTAAATTCTTTTTTAATTCCCATTTTCTCCTTTTTTCTGACCTTTTTTTTTTTTTCTTTTTTCTTTTTTTCCTTTTCGTTTCCTTCACTTTCTCTCGTTTTACAAAGGCTTCTTTTCGTGTTTAACATTACTTTGGTATTTGCATGCTTCAAGACACAAAGACTCACAACCTGTCGACTGCCTACTTTCGCTCGCTCACCCTCAAACATTGGAGGCGCACTTTAAAGCTACTTGCCGTCTAACTTTGTGCTCAGGAACTCTCATTACGGTATTAAACGAATCTTGTTTTATATTTTACCTTTTGCCTTCTTCTTGCACACTGAAACGCCATCAAATCCAACAGTATTCCAACCAGACGGCTCTGCCATCCCTATAATCCCACTGCCATCCCCATCGTCGCCATCTTTTTCCTCATTAGATACAATATAAGCATTGGTATCGACGCCTAACGACATATTTACGACACCTGCGCAAATATACTCACAAGTCTCTTTTCTACGTTCTACGTTATACGCTCTATCAGTTCCACCACTTCTCTTAGATGCCTCTATTGCCGTGAACCTTCAACCACCATTAGCGCCTTTCACTAAACCTTCCATTATTGACTCAAAGAACTGACTCTTACACCTCACGGTTTCTTCTTGGACCCCGTTCTGTTCCTTTTTTTTTTTCTCGTTGACAAGCCAGCATCTGGTTTTTCTACCCCTTTATTCCCTCATAATGCCTACTACCCCAACTAAGCATGTGCTACTAGCAGTACTATCCCTATTTTTACTGGCTAATACAGCAAAGGCGCAAACCGCCGAATCTATGGGATGCTACTCAGATCACAGCTCGGACGATGTGCTAGGCTCTACTTATAAGTTCCAATCGTATGGATACTGTACCGACAACTGCACCGATTATAACTACTTCTACATTCAGAGATTTAACTGCTACTGCACGAATACAGCGCCAACCACCTCTGCTAGCGACTGCACCTACGAATGCCCTGGATATGGTACCCAGGTCTGCGGAGGTGCCGGAGCCTATAATTACTGGGAGAATCTATTATATGTGGCCTCCGCTGTGACTTCTTCCTCCTCCGTTTCCTCCTCCGTTTCCTCTTCCTCTTCCTCCTCGTCTTCCTCTCACTCATCTACATCAAAATCCACATCTTCCTCCGCTTCCGTCTCTACCTCATCTTCTCCAGATTCTACCGCCACTGACAGCAGCACAGTGAGTACTGACTCCGCTTCAGCTTCTCCGACTAGTAGTACCGACAACACTCTTGCTGTTTCTACGACTGGCTCCAAGACTTCTGCAACAAAAAGCACCACCGCCGCCTCCGCCACATCCACCAGCACCGCCGAAAAGACTAGCAGTAAGGTTTCTAGTGGTGCAATTGCTGGCATTGTTGTAGGAGTGATTGGCGCTCTTGCTATTGTAGCAGCTGCCTTTTTTTTCTGGCGCCGCAGAAACCACCAAGATGCCTACACATCTTCAAAATCGCCCAACGGATTTACGGATCCATTTGGTGCTCGCTCGGAAGACAAGCTGGCGTTTGGCCATAATCCCCCTGATGCCTTTAGGTCCGTCGACCAGCGACTCAACCCTGTCATGCTTGGTGAGCGCCGTCTGTCAGAAGGCAGTATTGCTGATGAAAGAGACTACAGTCGTAAGATTCTAAGAGTGGCAAACCCAGATGATTAATTCATCGTACAAAGTTGAATGAAAGAAAAAAACCCAAAAAACTATCTCCAAAAAAAAAAAAATCAAATAAAGAAATCTAATTAGGCTATAAATTGTGCTGTTCCTGTTATTATATTTTATAATTCTCATGTTTTCCATGTTTTCTTTATATTTTCTGTTTTGAAATACTTAAATGATGAATGATTTAGAGGCACAAAGTGCTTGAAAGTATTTGAGAATCGATCCTTAAGAACTACACGAGCAGACTTGGTCACGAAGCTGACTGGGAACCTCGCCAGTAAACCTCATTTCATCAATTGCATCAAGTCCCCACGTTTCTTCAAACGGGTTCAAAGCCATCTTCAGCACATCCTTCAACACGTCCACATCGAAATCATTCTGCACCCGAGTAATGACTTCCTCCACCACCCAGTTTTTAAGCACGAATTTCGGGTTGACAGCGTTCATACGAAGTTTGCGCGCACCGTCGTCCGTGCTGCCTTCGCTTTCCAATCGGGCTTTGTATTTGAGAAGCCAGTCAGCTAGCAGTCGCCGGGCAGTGTCAGGTTTGGATATTGCCATGGGAGATGCTTCCTTGGGAAGAAGGAAATCGCCTGCTACCTTTCGGAAAGTCTTGTAATCGTCTGTAGACGTCTCCACGACGTTGGCGGATCCGTCAAAAAGCGGAAATGAGCCAAGAGCGCGGAAAAATTGGTTGAAATCAACTGAGCACTCCTCAAGCACATCCAGCAGACCCTGAAATATGGCATCGTGGTCGCCTTGTCTGCCATTAGTACTACCTGCAGCGGCAGCAGAAGCAGCAGTATCATCACGAAGCTCAACGAGTCCTAGCCGTTTTTGGAACCCCTGGTCCCACTTCGCCTGGAAAATAGCCCGATACTCTTTTCCGACCTCTTCAACCAAGTCACTAACAATCTGTTGCGCTTTTTCGACTTGTTCCTGGTCGCTAAACCGGCCCTCTTGGCCCTTCTCTATTGACTCTCCCACAGCAGTGGCTCCTAAAAGCTCGCCTAGATCTTCTGCCAGTCGCACCAGGTTCCACCACATGGAGGTTGGTACAGTCCGATAAGAGTACCGCAGTTGGGAGTCATCGTGATTAGGTGTGTACATGGGATCAAATGTGTCCATGAACGCAAACGGGCCATAATCCATGGACAATCCATAAACAGACGTGTTGTCGGTATTGAGCACTCCGTTCATGAATCCATACACCTGACATTGTGCCAACATTTCAGAGTTTCGTTTAACAATCTCACGGTACAACCGCACGTATTTGTTTTTGTGTACGGCGGATTCATCTTTGGCCGGCACGAGGTTGTCAACGCCACCGAAAACGTCTTCAATGACGTAGTCAGCCAGCTTTTGTGTCAATTCAACTCCCCCAGTCCTCTTCGCAAACGAAAAACTCCCCAGTCTGATCCAAGTCGGCGCCATGCGAGCCACCACTGCACAGGGTTCGATCCTTTCCCTTCGCGCAACAGTTTTTGGAAGCAGCGTAATTGCCAGAGCTCTGGTGCTAGGAATGCCCAAAGCATGCACAGCCTCTGACGCCAAAAACTCTCTAATACTCGATCTTACCACCGCTTTACCATCAGCAAACCTTGAATATGGCGTCAACCCAGCGCCCTTGAGCTGAACTTCATTGCGGTCGCCGGTTTCAGGATTCTTGGCCTCAAATAGATTGACGACTCGCCCGTCACCCAGCTGGCCCGCCCATTGTCCGAACTGGTACCCCGCATATGCCTGAGCCCAGGGGAACGGTTGTGAGAGGTACCGCTCGCCACTCATAATTTGTTGAAAGTCGGTGGTTTGCGATTCAGTTTCAAGTAATCCAAGTGTTTTCACTGCAGCAGGCGAGTGTGCTAAAAAAGTGTATGCTGCACGCTTTTCGGGGGTGAGCCAGGTGAATAGTCCACCTTGGACGCGTCGGCCTCGGCGAAATAGGGATTCATCATCACTGCCATCGGTCGTTGTTGTGGTAGCAGATCCAGCACCAGAAGCAATTGCCTGAGCAGCCTCAGCAGTGGGGACCAATGAATCTGGTGGAAGTTTTTCTGTAAATGACGACGACTTTTCAAGACTGGCTAGCGTGGTTAAAGTCATTTTGGCAATTAGTTGTGGTGATGATGATAATTTGTTGCTCCTAATACTTGATTTCAAATAACTCGAGTTCTGGGTTGAAATGAATTGCTGTCGAGGATTCGAAACTGGAAAGGACCGTACGAATTTCAAACGATGCATTCTAAGATCAGAGAAGCAGAGACAAACTATGTTAAAAACAAGAATCAAAAGAAGAAGAAAAAGAAAAATATTGCAATGTGCTTATGGACCTCGAGATCTCTCTCTCTCCTCTTTTTTTGTTTTTTTTTCACTTATGGATCCTCCGAGTCTCCGACTGAGCCTTCCAGAGCTCCCTATTAATTAACTACGGGTAGATCTAGGTACAGTAGTTTTAGCACCAGTACCACCAGTAGTAGACCTACGTACTCGCGAGAGTCGAGAATATCTCGCCTATTGTTTTTGGTATACAATTAACCCTAACCCAATATTCCGGATTCCCGGAGATTAAAGGTCATGCACACCCTAGCCTCGACTAGTCTATATATTTGTGTGCAATCCCTTTATAACAGACGACGTCTCTTGACTTGAGATACAGCTGGCAGAATGTCATACAAACCGGTACGTACAGGCCAGCCAATGTGACACGCTTTTGCACCAGCTGCTGCTGCCTCATAAGTCGCTCGTCCAATGACCAATCTGCAGCACGTTATAGTGTTATTGTAACCATATGACAATAACCCCAACCCTTAGTGCACAATAACCCCAACCTTTATGCATATTTTCTGAAATTCAGGACATGCCATACAAGGAAACACAACAAAACCCACCCAAAAAAAGGGCAAATCTATTTGGTTCATATTCACCTTTGTTTTCTTGATTTCTCTCCCGATTATAAATGGGAAGACTCGCTTTTCTATTTACTTTTGGCATCTCTTCTTCTTCCCACCCACCTTTCCACCTTCCCACAACATAATCTAAATTTTCATCTCTCTTACCTCCACAGCATTAATTCATAATTTCATCATTCCTCGGCATATTTTATCTTTTTTTTTTTTTTTTTGACCCCTTCCACGTCTTTACCCCCCAGAATTTACTCTTATCAGGGGGCACTTAGACTATGCTGGTCAATCGTCTTTTCCAACCATCACCCAAAGTCAGTCACCTAAAATTCAACAGATTATATGCCGAGTTCGATTGCGATCCGTCAACACGCGACATTGAAAGTTTCCTTGATTTTTTCTTCGCCTTCAAGGATGTCCATACATTACGCCGGTCGATAGAGCTAGATCCGTTTGGGGAAAATGGCGCGATTGTTCAGCGCTTCTTTCATATGATCGGTGTATACAAGGTTGCGTACAGCAATTCCCTCCTAATATTCCCACAAGAAGTGTTTCCGATTGCCGGAAAAGAACAAAGAAGCGCTTACTTGTTGAACTTGGGTACTGCTGCACTTTACATGTGTTTGGAAAATAAGTCTCGATCACTTGGAGGATATCTTCTTCCCATCTGTTCAAGTTTCAAGAAATGCTTCATGGTGGCCCAATCAGATGACCCAAATCACTGGTCACAACATTTTGCCGCTGAGGCCCATACGCAGGCGGTTATTTGCGAAATTGAGACAATCTCAAAATTTCGCCCGCAAGCTGTCCAAATTCAGGATGCTGAGAAAGTTAAAGCTATTCTCGCTGCGGTGAGCAAACATTTTGGCTCAGCTACCCATGTTCCAAAAATTGAACTTCGAACAAGGTTTATTTATGAAATAATCAAAAACCGTATGACCGGGAATCCGAATTCCGCCATAGAAGGGTGTCTCCAAGACTTGGTTGCTCGGTTTCCACTTGAAAAGTTTTTCCAAGATCTTTTTATTTTCATTCAAAACGCTTACAGTTCCCTCCAACGGACTAAGCAAGATAAAAATGGTATTAATGATGTACAAGTTGGAGAGCTGCGGAAAAAGAGGCGCTCAAATTTACATCGGAAGGATCGAAAGCGCCGGAAAGTGTATGGGCAAGTCCAAACTCGTGCGAGTGATAGCGACAGTGACGGAGAAATTCGAGAGTTTGGTGATATAAACGCCACCCAGGTACCTGCAACCATCAACCAGCATCGTAGTTCTGAATGGTCCCCAAGTGCTTCCGCCAATAGCAATGAGAAACACGAAATCACTTCGTCCCTAGAAAAATCTCAAAAGAGTCAGGTATCGCCCTTGACAAATTCTCATCAAAGGTATGAATTTTATGTTACAGTTATTTCCAAATTCTCTACTAACGAAAATCTAGTCCATCGAAAACCTACAAATTCTACTCAAAACCTGGCAAATTTTTATCACAATTTCAAAACTCACAAAAGGTGAACATGCATGCCAGGTATGCACAAAATACAAAGTAGGTCTAATTCTTTTTTTTATTATTAATGGATCATTTTGGAGTTATTACATTGGATTGCTAACACTTTTAGTAATTTGTTAAATAGGGATGTGGATGCTTCTGCGGAACGAGAAAAGTTGGATTCCCCAGTTACACCTTCGATTGACATTGAAAAGAAAGGCTTAGACGTGAAACCATTCGATCTTGTAGCCCCATCACGTCCACGGATCTGGACATATACGTCTAAGCCCAGTTACAACCAAGAAGAAGAAGATGACAATGATTCTGAAATATTTTCTCAGTTGAAGAGCCTCATGAACGGTAAAATGAACTTCACAAGCACTCCCTCCGTTTCAGCGCTGGCTCCTCTGCATACGTCAACACCCGCTTTTTCTTTTAATGACAAACGTCGGACCAGTGTTGAAAAACAGGTATCCCCACCATCTCAAATACCAGAAGAGATGATTGCTGCTAACGAAGTTGATATCACTGATGACGTCACTGAAGTTCTTCAAACGCAACCGGAGATACATAAAACGATAGTTGTACCATCTAATATCACTTCAGGAACGGCAATAGGTAATAATGCTCCATCGTTGTTCCCTTCCAACGTTTCCACGACGACAGGGCCTCAACCCCAACCCTCGCAGCATTCCACCGAATTGATGGTTCACCTTCTGAACGTAAAAGCAAGATTTTCAAGTAATCCAACTAATTTTCCGAAGATTGTTTATACCCTTGAGAAATTTGCGGAAGATTTTTCTCGCTGTTCAACCTTGGGTATTATAGATTGGCTCGATTCATTCCACATTTCCGTCGTTTTGGGCCACCAGGATTGGAAACTAGCTAACGAAGTTCAGAGACAAACTTCTGCCTTGTTTATTAATGCTTTCCAAGTATGGGCTGTCCAGGATCGAAACAATATGATACAAAGATTTTTTAATATCAGTCCACCCGAGGTAAGATGATTCCATGATATGTACTGATTTACGACTGAACCAAACTCCAAATATTTTGTTTAGGTTTTAGCGCTGTTGCAATCAACCAAAATTCCGCAGTTTGAGTTGCACGATCTTGCTAAAGTAAGGGCTGAATCAATGGCTTCAGCTGCAGCTTTATTGAGGTGCCACTTAAGGTCCATCGATACTTTTAATGCAAGTGTCAATTTCATGAAGGAATCGTTAAGATCGTCTCTCCAGCACACTCGATATTACACAGATGGCTTTTTTGTACATCGTGACAGGTATCATAAGGTTGTTATAGAGCAGATCAAGCTTGCGCATCCCTTTTTGCCTTCTCGGGCTCAAATTATAGCACCCAGGATGGCGCATCCTGCAGTAAGTTCAAGCTACTTAGGTCCAGCGCCTAATTCAACTATTCGTGTTGCTCAAAATACGAATTTAGTAGCACTAGCTGGCCAAAACGCTCTCGAACTAGATTTGATAGCCGCCACATATTCGGCTATCAATTCTAGCAGAACTTCAGAAGTGGTCGCTCCTAATAATGTGCTAAACTATGATAAAAACTCGGTGCTATCCTATCAGCAGACTAGCAGACTTGCTCCTAATTCTCAGCATGCGCCCTTGCAAAACAACTCGCCCGTTTCCGCAGCTCCACACATTCCTTCTTCAGCTGCACCATCTGATATACAATTTTCTGAACTGAATCATAGTAGATTAGCTGCTGTCAATGTTTCTCAGACGGGTTTCTCGATGAATTCATCCTCATCATTTGGGCATTCCACAACGGATGGAACTAGAGGGATTACGGCCCCGGCTAAGGCTAAGGCTCTTCAACCTGCCACTGCAAATGGAAGAGTTATAGCAGCGGCTCCTCAATCTGCCGCTGTAAATGCCGCTGCAAATGGAAGAGTTACAGCAGCGGTTCCCCAATCTGCCGCTGCAAATGGAAGGATTACAGCAGCGGCTCCTCAATCTGTCGCTGTAAATGGAAGAGTCTCAGCAGCGGTTCCTCAATCTACCGCTGCAAATGGAAGGATTACAACAACTGCAACTTTTCAACCCGCAAACATTTCTACGAGCGCAGTTTCTCAACCAACACTGATTAATAAAGAAGCTCCCAGCTTACTAGCCAACTTGACGCGTAAGAGTGAGAGTGAGGCTGCTGAAAGTGTTACAAAAAATACCATAATCAACTCCCCTGACACTTGGGGGCTGTTTGACGATAAATTTCAAATATTATCCGATCCCGGATCTGTGAAACGCTTAGTTCCTTACCGAACTCGGCTCGGTGCGTTAACTTCAATTGAAGATTTGAATAACACGAGAATAGTAATGCGGTCTATTACTCGTTTAGTCGGCGAATCATTGATCAACTTTATCTCGCGCTACAAGTTATCACCCGATGAGATGAACACAATGAATAGGGCGCTGGCTACAACGTGCTCCCAAGTGGTGAATATCTTTACACCGAATCAAATGAGGGCATTCGTGAATCCAAGTTACTCCCAAGCAGTTATAACTGTGAAAACCCTGCAAACTCTTCCTAGAGAAAACTTTGTGTATCGCACAATTAACTTGGCCTTCAAACCAGATAGGAAACAATCAACTTTTTACACTAGTGATGAGCTATCGTTGCTAACCATTATTCTACCTCGAGTAGATAATGCATTGTCTCACATGTGTCGGTTGGCGATTTCGAGTATGGGGATTTCGAAAACGAGTTTAGCCAAAACGGGTTCAGCCAGCGCCACTGATAGCATGACCACCCACAATGCTCCAATAAGTGTGGATGTATCTAATGCAGACAACACTGCTAAAGATATTGGTAAAGATTCTTTGAGTGAAGGAATAGATGTTGAAACTCGGAAATTAGGAGTAACATCTGCACTTGAAAATGAAACGGTGTCTACTAAGGTTGCCACTCAAATCCCTACCAACGCATTAAAGGCCGGAACCTTAATAGCGGCAGAAAGAGAAGTGCCAGAAGAACTGTCTTATGCAACTGAACAAAGAATAGTGTTAAATTCAGGTGATTTGATTCAAAGCAACATAAGTGAAGTTCCTGTCACGCAATCTCCTACACCGCCATCAGAGGAAAGTCACGACTTAGAGAAGAAGGTGGCGGATCCTACGCCTCTAACCGCTGGCCTGAGTGAGATTACTGACAAGATTAACAACGAACAAGTGGAACAGGGCAAGGGTATCGACAACATCTTGCATAATATTGATGAGTCATGCCCCAACCCTATTAAATCAGATGAACCCATCCCCAAATCAGTCCACAAGGCGAATGATGTTCTGGAATCTCTTTTTAACCCATTAAAATTAAATGTGACAGAAGAGAAGGTGAATGAACGGTTGAAATATTTTGGCGGTGATGATGATGATGATGATGATGATTCAGACAGTGAAGATAGTGAAGACCTCACGTCCAAAATTAAAACCTTTCAGAGCTTGCTTGCGTCTGTTCGCGAGGAACGATTAGCACGAGATTCCCATGAGCGAACACCGACCACATCAATCGCATCGCTGGTCTTGCCAGTACCGAATACGCCCATCACATTCGGGACAAAACCCGTTGTCATTTAACGAATACGTTTGTAATTATTATTTTTTAGTTTTAGTTTTTTTTTCTCTTACAGTTTTTGGAATTTAATCCATAGTTTTTGCCTCTGTAATATTTTTCAAAGTACAGTGCTGTACGTACGGTAGAGTCGGGTAGACTATACAATTTTGAATGTGCACATTGTGCAGTGTGCACCATGGCCATGGAAGAAGCTTCAAGAAGGTGGTGATGAAAGTTAACGTTGTTGATGGCGTTAACTTTCTGCAGTTTTTATAAATTCGGATCCATGGCGCGCGCCGCCCCATGATCATCATATTCATCGATCATGCATTTCGGCACACAGCAGTGCTGTGACGTCGCGCTGTTCATGTCCTGACCTTCAATTTAAAAATTTACCGAGTCTCTGCAACACGACCAGTATGTTTGTTTACAGTTTACTTACTGGTATATTTTACTTTTAATTCTCTCTACCCTCTAGTCTTTTTATTCATGTATTTTATTGTTTCCTGTTTCCTATTTCCTCCAGTAGTATCGTAGATCTCGAGTCTTTCTTCGAACTAGAGCTCTTCATTCTTGCGACAAGAGAAAATTCTTTTTTTTTTTTTTGCTTTTTTACTTTTTT
>JAJMKT010000053.1:0-77311 GCA_030563985.1 Geotrichum restrictum | reverse complement strand
ACTACTTTTTTTATTTTTTCCCTTCTTCCCTGTCCTTCTTCTTGAATATTGCTCCATCAAACAACCAGAGAAAAAAAAAAATCTACCAGTTTCAACTTCTATCTCATCCTTCCTCAACCCAACACCTTTGCTCTACGCTTGTATTAGTTCATCTAGATACACAAATATTTATTCAATCATGGGTGTCGATGCTGTTTTGCCACCTAGCACCAGTTGGGGATTTCAGTTCCACGGCTCGACTGACACTGCCAATACTTTTCCTCGTCCCTTTGATGCAACTTCTTCTTCAACCACACAAGTTCAGCGAGCCCCTAATAAGCGAAAGGCCTCATCCCCTGATAGCATCGAAGACGACTCTGAAAGTGATTCAGACCTTGAAAAGTACTCTCGCCGCTCTCTCTCGCCTGTTTCCAAGGCCTCATCAAATCTCTTTACTAGCAACTTGGCGGCTGCTGAAAGCCTCAACTCTTCCTTCCAACGATACTATCTTTCTCCAACTCCTACATCGGCTTCAAGCAATACATACCATCGCGCATTTAACGCTCGCATTAGAAAAAGAGCTCGAGTTCAAAGCGTTTCAAGTCGTCAGTTGCCAGTTTCTCGCCTGGTTGAGACGTTGGATAAATTGGGTCTAGAAAATCTCATTTCCACTCTTTGCCACAATCACCCTGAGCTAACATCGGAAATAACTAACCTTACACCAAAGGTTACTGTCAACACGTCACTCGATACTTTAAAGACCAGGCTTGATTATGTGTTTATAGGGCTACCATACAAGGGTGACCAGCAAGGTGATTATGCATATCTCAGAGTGAAACCTGCCGTAGATGAGTTTCTATCCGCTTTGGCTGACTATACTGCCCACTTTCTTCCCCCTAACGAGCCACAATTTTCCAACTCACTCGCCTTCCTTGACGGTGCCACTTCCCTACTGCATAAGCTACCATCATGGAGCAACCCCATTAACAACTACTCGAAAGCATCAGCATATGACGCAATATCACAGGCCTGGATTCTAACGTTAGCTGAGGCTTCTAAGAAATCTAACGGACTTGGACTTGCCTATGGAGGGTGGGAGCAAAAACTTGCTCATCATAACGAAAGCTCAAGTAATAATTTGAATACCGCCCTGGCTTTCATTCGGCAAGAACTGGCTTGGCTGGAAACCAATGAGCGCGCTACTTCTGCTGCTTCACTCTCTCATAAATTAAGTAACTCGCCATTTTTTTCCTCTTCATCGTTGTCAGTTCCAATTAGAACATGGAACCCATAGTTTCATCATTCGTATTCACATGGTTTTTTTTTTTCAGAAATGAATGCTGCTAGCTTATTAAAAGTATATAGACGACTGGTAGTAAATCGAAAGCTTGATATGTCATTATATTTGTTTCTTTTCAAATGAGATGTTTTTCAAATGGCAAATGGCACTATTCCTAATGAAAGGGCCGAGCTGATGCTAATCCCTTGTTCACGCTGAGCAACGTTATTTTCCAGAGCAGGGTCCTCTAAATCCCAAGCGAAGTACTCTCGTGCTTTGTGAGGAACACTTAGAATCCATCCAACCATACTAACCCCCTTGTCACTTTTATTTGTGCCTATATTAGTATTCGTATCTGGAGAATTTTCAATATCGGTATTTGAAAAATAGTCGGGCGCAAATGTTATGCCTCGTTTGGGTGTAGTAGTAGTAGTAGTAGTAGTAGTAGTAGTAGTAGACAAAACAACCGGCTTATTCTTCTCACCTTCAGAGGGTAGTAGTTTGGAAAGCTTCAAACTGCTTTTCGTATTTCGTGTAGTTGACGCCGCTGACGGAGAATCGTTGCTACTATCAGTCATTGTTTTGGTATCATTTATATTAGTAGTAGTAGTAGCGGATTGTGGTGTATGTGGCTGGGTGGAGGCTTGCAAAATCTCAGTTGGGCTTAGGTCATTGATACTAGAGCTCTTATCACCTACTGCCGTTACCGGTGCCGGTATGGAAAAATTGCCAGGCGTATTAGACTGGGTTACTCCAAGAAGGTGAAGGCCTTTGTTTTCTCGGTGATTGCCGTCCCACACACACACATTTGAATCAGTACGCAGGAGCAGCGGAGTAATGTTTTCGAATAGTGTGGCAGAGTTGCTTTCAGCTGTACGACTATTGTCATTATTGGCATGAACTACTGGCACAGCTCTGTGCGGACTCCGCGGCGAGTCGCCGCCGCTTTCATTCACGGAAAGCTTGGCCAACGAACTGGAAAAGTACTTGTCATACGAGTGTATGAGATGTTTAGGAGTCGATATTCCGCTCACACACCTGGAAGACTGAGTAGAAGACACAACGTGAGTAGTTACTTGGCTTGCTAATGCTGAGTTTTCATAAAACGAGACTGAAGATTTTTGAAATGGAGCAAGGAAAGTATCTTTTTCAGGAGATTCCTGGTCCTCTCGAAGACCATGGGCAGGAGGAGCACTAGCAGTTGAAGTTGAGCTCTTTGTGCTCTCTTTTTCTTTCGCCTTGCTTTCCTTCAAACCCACTTTTTGACTTGTTGTTTGCTCAATATTGTAACTACCGGTACTACCCATCTGCTGCAGCCCAGGCTCTGGATTAATCTGGACCCTCGATGCGGTCGGATTAATTTCAGGTGATGATTTCTTTTCCATTGAAAGTAACGCAGCAGCGGGCTCAGTTGAAAGGCTTTGAAAAAGAGGAGCAACAGCTTTGGTCTTCCCACTTGTACTTGTCGTTTCAGTCTTTTCCTCCGTCGTTGTTATTGTTTTTATTTTTTCTGCGCGTGCTGCCGCCGCTGACATATAATTATTTTCAGGATCCTTCAACCCCACATTTCGAGCATGATTTGGATTTGACCCGAAACCCTGACCCTCGCCTAAACAGCCCTGCGTTGCCTGCGTGAGGCTTATCGAGGTCTCATAATGGTGTGGAGTTGACTGGATAAGAGAAGCACTGCAGTCGGAGCCTCCGAGATCTTTGAATAAAGACTTGGGTAAGTCTGCATGAGTTCTCGGAATTGATTCAGGTAACGATTTAGCCGAAATTGAAGTAAGAGATTTTGACAGTGTGTGTGTGCAACTGGGAGGCTTTACTTCCATTGAATTGCTCAATGACGAGCTAAAAATGCTACTGCCTGGGATGCTAAAGCTCAAAGAGATGTTTGAGCTTCTAGATTTTACTGAGGCATGTGCAGAGATATCTGTGGCCTTGTTTGGCCTACCAGGCTTTATCTGTACACCAGGCGACGAGATACGTCGGGTTTCAATTTCTGTGGCGATATTAGCTTCATCTTCAGCTGCTATATTTTTCGATTTTGACCTCAAATTTAGACTCGACCGCCTCAGCTTTGAAACCAACTTCTTTCCTCTGTTTTTAGCTCGAGGAAGCATTTGTAAAATTTGCTAGACTAATAGACTATGACAAGCTCAATTGAATGCAGAGGAGATTGACGAAATAGGAGCAATTGTTGGATAGTATGAATCAAAAGACAGGATAGAATATATTTATCGAGTCTGGGTCTAATAGGTCTAGTGACTCTAACTAGTACTAGTCGACGGTTGTGGACTATGTAAAACCCCAATTTAAATATACTCCATGAGTCTATAACAGCTCTGAAATTGAATCACAAATTTCAAGAGTGATCATGAGCATAATTGATCGCTGGCCTTGCACAAGATTATAATTTACGGTAACCCGAGGTCCAGATATCCTGGTGCCTAATCTAGCTATTTAAATTTGACTGTGATATTGTAGATATTACATGCGCATTACTAGGATATGATATTATGACTTTAAGAACCAAACGAAATCCGCTCAAATCCAATTTCACCAATCCCAAGACCCCTAAAATGTCTATTATTTTAAGTATCAAGTCTTAGAGACTTACAGTAGTTGAAAAGGTTTGAATTTGTTTAAACTCGAGATTTCGGCTATTGCTGGTAGCTCTAAATGTAGCTAATCAATCAATCGATCAATTTACATTTCACGTGATCCAATGAATATTACAGTCTGAATACTTTTGAGAACCATGATTTCACCACTTCACTAAAAATTGAAATTTTTATGTGTGAAAACATCACGAAAACAAAAAGCCCACACAGCTTTCGCAGCACTCACCGCCACATTTATTTGGCGACGAAGACACCAACTTCATCACTACTGATTCCTATTCAACTCACCCATAATTTTAAACTGTGGTTTATATTATAGGAACGACGCGCCACTGATCTTTCACGACTGCGTTTTAAATCGGGTCTTACTGGATCGCCTTTATTGAAGCGTGTGAAAAGTTTCGGCAAAAGTAGGTCAAGCATTTCTTGAAATCTAAAAGAAAACACAGCTAATCAATTGGTTTTATAGGTTCACCTTATTCCTGCTTCATCTATTTTTCTGATCTCTTGGTTAGTATCTATATTAACAAATAATTGGTAAGTCTGGGTTTGCGACGCGACTGTTCACTGCTAACCACCTGTATAGCCATGAGTAATATACCTCCACCCCCACCTCCTGGGTGGTCTTTGCCACGACCGCCCCCAATGCCTCCGGGCTCTCGGGGCCGTGTTGGTGCGCCACCTCCACCACCTCCAAAACCACCAGGCCCTCCGAGACCTCCAGCTTCTCAGCCGCCCCCTCCACCTCCCCCGGGGAATTCGAAGAACAGTGAATCCCACCAACTAAGATTACAGGCTAGAAAGAAGAAATGGGAGCAACTTCAGAAGCGTCGGTATGGCGAACAGAAAGGAAAGTCCACTTTTGTCCATTCCACCAAAATCGAAATGCCGCCGGAGCATCTACGAAAAATTATTCGTGATCACGGCGACATGTCTACAAAGAAAGTGGCTGCTGACAAGCGATCATATTTGGGTGCTTTGAAATTCATGCCACATGCTGTTATTAAGTTGTTGGAAAACATGCCTCAGCCCTGGGAGCAGGTTCGAGAAGTCAAAGTCTTGTATCATATCACAGGAGCCATCACGTTTGTCAATGAAACGCCTCGAGTTATTGAACCTGTTTACACGGCACAATGGGCCTCCATGTGGATTACAATGCGACGCGAAAAACGCGACCGAAGACATTTCAAGCGAATGCGATTTCCGCCTTTTGATGACGAAGAGCCTCCTATCAGCTGGAGTGAAAATATCGAAATCACCGAGCCTCCAGAGCCAATCCAGATGGAACTAAACGAAGAAGAAGATAGTGCTGTTTTTGACTGGTTCTATGATCATCAGCCACTGGTTGACGAAGCAGAAAAGGTGTCTGGCCCGGCTTACAAAAAATGGCGCCTGGAACACCCTGAAATGGCTGCTCTATACCGTCTTGCTACTCCAATTATCAAAGACAAGGTTGATCCAAACTACTTTTATTTATTTGAAAACAAGGCTTTCTTCACCGCGAAAGCTTTGAATAGTGCCATTCCAGGAGGCCCAAAGTTTGAACCTCTTTATAAAGACGTTGATCCTGAGGATGAGGATTTTGGCGAGTTTAATGCCATTGATCGGATAATCTTTCGCCGCCCTCTTAGAACTGAGTACAAGGTAGCATTTTCTCAACTATACAACTCGTTGCCTCGCTCTGTTTGCAACAGTTGGTATCAGTATCCACAAAATGTTCACATTCCCTCTGATGACCCTGAACTCCCTGCATTCTATTTCCATCCTTCTTATGAGCCAATATCTAGTAGAGCTCTTTCTGCATACCGCACCGAGACCACTTCTCATGAAGATGAAATCTTTGGGGATGGGAATTTGGATGACGACTTTTCTCTCCCAGAAGATTGTGAAGCAATTCTTGCGGATGAAGAAATCTCCACGGAAAACACTGCTGCTGCCTTGCAGCTGTGGTGGGCTCCTTATCCTTTCAATCGCCGAAGTGGCCGCATGGTACGTGCCCAAGATGTGCCGCTTGTCAAACATTGGTACTTGGAGCACCCTGACCCGTCATACCCTGTCAAAGTTAGAGTGTCATATCAGAAGCTACTCAAAAGCTATGTGCTTAATTCTCTCAAGACTAAACCGCCAGTTAGTCAAAAGAAACGCCAACTTCTCAAAAGTTTAGGCAGCACCAAGTACTTTCAAGAAACGACTATTGACTGGGTTGAAGCCGGTTTGCAACTGTGTAAGCAAGGTTTTACCATGTTGAATCTGCTCATCCACCGGAAAGGGCTCACTTATCTTCATTTGGATTACAATTTCAACTTGAAACCAATCAAGACCCTGACCACAAAAGAACGTAAGAGATCTCGTTTTGGTAACGCATTCCATCTTATGCGAGAGATTCTTCGTGTCATCAAGCTTCTTGTAGACGCCCATGTGCAATTTAGACTTGGAAATGTGGACGCATTCCAGCTCGCAGACGGAATCTACTACACTCTTAATCATCTGGGACAACTTACTGGTATTTACAGATACAAATACCGTGTCATGCACCAAATTAGAACCTGCAAAGATTTAAAGCATGTTGTTTACTACCGCTTCAATAGTGTCATTGGCAAAGGTCCTGGTTGTGGATTTTGGCAGCCTGCTTGGAGAGTTTGGCTCTTTTTCTTGCGTGGTATTATTCCTCTTCTTGAGCGCTGGCTGGGTAACCTTTTGGCTCGTCAATTTGAAGGCCGTCATTCCAAGGGTGTCGCCAAAACTATCACCAAGCAAAGAGTGGAATCATATTACGATCTCGAGCTCCGTGCTTCTGTTCTTCATGATATTCTTGACATGATTCCTGAAGGCATTAAACAAAATAAATCCAAAGCCATCTTGCAGCATCTCAGTGAGGCTTGGAGATGCTGGAAAGCAAACATTCCATGGAAGGTCCCTGGATTACCCCAACCTATTGAGAACATTATTCTTCGTTATGTTAAAGCTAAGGCTGACGGTTGGATTTCTGTTGCACACTTCAATCGTGAGCGAATCAGACGCGGTGCTACAGTTGACAAAACTGTTGCCAAGAAAAACCTCGGTCGCCTAACGAGACTGTGGCTCAAGTCAGAGCAGGAGCGCCAACACAACTTTTCTAAGGACGGTCCGTATGTTACCCCGGAGGAGGCTGTTGCTATATACGCTACGATGGTTCATTGGCTCGAAAGCCGCAAATTTTCGCCTATTCCCTTTCCTCCTTTAAGTTACAAGCACGACACAAAACTCTTAGTTCTCGCATTGGAAGGATTGAAAGAGTCATACAGTGTCAAGGGCCGACTTAACCAGAGTCAACGTGAAGAGCTTGCGTTGATCGAACAGGCTTATGACAATCCCCACGAATGTTTAAGTCGAATCAAGCGCTTCCTTTTGACTCAAAGGGTTTTCAAAGAAGCTGGCCTTGATATGATGGACCATTATAGCCACATCACTCCTGTCTATGATATTGACCCTCTTGAAAAAATCACTGACGCATATTTGGATCATTATCTTTGGTTCGAGGGAGACAAGCGCCACATTTTCCCTAATTGGATTAAGCCAAGTGACTCTGAGGTCCCCCCTCTACTAGTGTACAAATGGTGCCAAGGAATCAACAATTTGACTGAATTCTGGGATGTTAGCGATGGCCAGTGCAACGTCATGATACAAACTACTCTTACTAAGGTTGCGGAAAAGATTGACTTTACTCTGCTCAATCGTCTTCTGAGACTTATAGTCGATTCAAACATCGCAGACTATGTTACGGCCAAGAATAATGTTAATCTGTCTTATAAAGATATGAATCACGTTAATCAGTATGGTCTTCTTCGAGGCTTGCAATTCTCTTCTTTCATCATGCAATACTATGGCCTAGTCCTTGATATCTTGATTTTAGGTTTGAAGCGGGCGAGCGAGTTGGCTGGGCCTCCCAATCAACCTAATGACTTTTTGCAGTATGCTGATGATGCCGTTGAGACTTGTCACCCTATTAGGCTGTACACGCGTTACATTGATCGCATTCATGTTCTATTCAGATTTACTGCGGAGGAAGCCAAAGATCTAAATCAACGCTTTTTGACAGAGAACCCTGATCCTAACTTTGAAAATATTGTTGGCTATAATAACAAAAAGTGCTGGCCAAGAGATTCTAGAATGCGACTTATTCGACATGATGTCAACCTTGGTCGTGCAGTTTTCTGGGAGCTTAAGAATCGCTTACCACGATCTTTGACCACTATTGAGTGGGATGACACGTTTGCCTCAGTATACAGCAAAGATAATCCCAATCTTTTGTTTTCCATGCTTGGATTTGAAGTTCGAATTCTGCCCAAGTCCAGAATAGAGTCGGACGTGCAAATTAGAGACAGTGTTTGGAATCTCACGAATGAAACTACCAAGGAAAGAACTGCGTACGCTTTCTTGCGCGTTTCTGAACACGATATTGCAAAGTTCAACAATCGCATTCGTCAGATTTTGATGTCTTCAGGTTCTACTACTTTTACCAAGATTGCCAACAAATGGAATACCGCTCTTATTTCGCTTTTCACGTATTACCGTGAGGCTGCTGTTGCTACTGAAGAATTATTGGACTCTCTTGTACGTTGTGAAACTAAGATCCAAACAAGAGTGAAGATTGGTTTGAACTCGAAAATGCCAAGTCGATTTCCTCCTGCTGTTTTCTACACACCCAAGGAGTTAGGTGGTCTTGGAATGCTTAGTGCTAGTCATATTTTGATTCCTGCTTCTGATCTGCGTTGGTCTAAGCAGACTGATACCGGCATCACTCATTTCCGTGCTGGAATGAGCCACGAGGAAGACCAGCTTATCCCCAATATTTTCCGCTACTTGACTTCATGGGAATCTGAATTCATTGACTCGCAACGTGTGTGGGCCGAATACGCCATGAAGAGACAAGAAGCTGCTCAGCAAAATCGTCGCCTAAGTCTCGAGGATTTAGAAGATTCATGGGACAGAGGTCTACCAAGAATCAATACTTTGTTCCAGAAAGATCGACACACTCTTGCTTATGACAAGGGCCATAGAATCCGAACTGAGTTCCGCCAATATTCTCTGGCTAGAGTGAACCCTTTCTGGTGGACTAGTCAACGTCATGACGGAAAGCTCTGGAATCTCAATGCTTACCGCACTGATGTTATTCAGGCGTTAGGTGGTATTGAGACTATTTTGGAACACACATTGTTCAAGGGTACCGGCTTTGACAGTTGGGAGGGTCTGTTTTGGGAGAAGGCTTCTGGGTTTGAAGATTCTCTTAAGTTCAAGAAACTCACTAATGCTCAGAGATCTGGTCTTAATCAAATTCCCAATCGTCGTTTCACTTTATGGTGGTCCCCAACAATTAACCGTGCCAATGTTTACGTCGGATTCTTGGTCCAGCTGGATCTTACAGGTATTTTCTTGCATGGTAAGATTCCAACTTTGAAGATCTCTCTGATTCAAATTTTCCGGGCCCATTTGTGGCAGAAAATTCATGAAAGTGTCATCTTTGATATTTGCCATGTTCTTGATGATGAGATGGATACTTTGCAAATTGAGAGTGTTCAAAAAGAATCAATCCATCCCAGAAAATCATACAAAATGAATTCCTCCTGTGCCGATGTCGTTATTCTCAGTAACCACAGATGGAGTGTTTCAAAGCCTTCTTTGCTGAATGACTCTAAGGATTCTATGGATTTCGCAACTGCCAATAAGTTCTGGATTGATATTCAGCTCCGGTATGGTGATTACGATTCTCACGATATTTCTCGTTATACTCGTGCCAAATTTTTGGACTACACTAGTGATGGTATCTCAGTATACCCTTCTCCTACTGGTATAATGGTGGGTATTGATTTGGCCTATAACATGTTTGACGGATACGGTAACTGGTTCCCTGGTTTGAAGCCCTTGATGCAACAGGCTATGTCTAAAATTATGAAAGCCAACCCTGCTTTGTTTGTCTTGAGAGAGAGAATTAGAAAGGGATTGCAGTTGTATCAATCTCAACCCCAAGAAGCTTTCCTCAACTCTCAAAATTATTCTGAGCTTTTCAGTAAGGATATCCAGTTCTTTATTGACGACAGTAATGTTTACAGGGTCACGATTCACAAAACATTCGAAGGTAATTTGACTACCAAACCTATCAATGGTGCTATTTTCATTTTCAATCCCAAGTCTGGTCAGTTATACCTTAAGATTATTCATACTTCAGTATGGGCTGGTCAGAAGCGTTTGATTCAGTTAGCGAAGTGGAAGACTGCTGAGGAAGTTGCTGCTCTAATTCGCGCATTTCCCCGTGAGGAACAGCCGAAGCAACTTATTGTTACCCGAAAGGGTATGCTGGATCCCTTGGAAGTACACATGCTTGACTTCCCCAATATTTCGATCCGACCTTCAGAGCTTCAATTGCCTTTCAAGGCTGCCATGAAGATTGAGAAGCTTGCAGATCAAATTTTGAAGGCTACCGAGCCTCAGATGCTCATGTATAATTTGTACGATGACTGGCTGACTGACAACAAGACTGAGCCTGGTACTGCATTTTCTCGGTTGATTTTGATTCTTCGTGCACTTCACGTTAATCAAGAAAAGGCTAAGATTATTTTGCGACCTGACCGTAGTGTTGCCACTCAAGAGTACCATATTTGGCCCTCTTATTCGATGGAGCAATGGGTTAATGTTGAAAACCAGCTCAGTGATCTTATTTTGAACGACTACGGAAAGAAGAATAACGTGAATGTGGCTTCTTTGACCCAACATGAAATTCGAGATTTGATTCTTGGGCAAGAGATCAAAGCCCCTTCTCTCCGCCGACAAGAGATTGCTGCTATTGAGCAGCAGGAGCAAGAACAGTCGCAACTGACTGCACTCAAAACGAAGTCACAGAACGTTCACGGTGATGAGATGGTTGTTGTTACTACAAGCAATTATGAACAGCAAGCATTCCAGTCCAAGACTGAATGGCGTAGCCGGGCGATTTCAACAACTAACCTGCATTTGCGCGCTAAACACATATATGTGTCTTCTGACGATATCAGGGATGACGGGCAGTTCACATACATCATGCCTAAAAACATTCTGAAGAGGTTCATCCAGATTTCAGATTTGCGGTCTCAGGTTGCTGGTCTCTTGTATGGTTCATCTCCTCCTGGCCAGGATAAGATCAAGGAAATTAAAGCTATTGTATTAGTCCCTCAACTTGGAAATGCTCATTCGGTACAACTTGCTACAACTATTCCTGACAAGGACGAGCCTTTACTTGAAGATCTGGAGCCTTTGGGTTGGGTACACACTCAATCTCAAGAAAGCCCATACTTGACCCCCGTTGAAGTCACTGCGCAATCTACCATTATGAAAAACAACCCCAGTTGGGATTCCAAAGCCATTACCATGAGTGTGTCTTTCACTCCCGGGTCTATCTCCCTGGCAGCCTTTTCTGTCAACCCCGAAGGATTTGCCTGGGGAGCAAAGAATAAAGATACAATCTCACCAAACCCTGCCGGATTTTCTACTCGTTTTGGAGAAAAGTGCCAGCTGCTGTTATCTGACAGAATCAAAGGATTTTTCTTGGTTCCTGAGACTGGTTTATGGAATAATGCTTTTCTGGGAGCTAGTTGGAATCCCAATTCCCGATATGATCTCAAGATTGACACGCCCATACCATTTTACCATGAACTTCATCGTCCTATTCATTTTACTTCGTTTAACGAACTTGAGGAAGACGATTTTGGTGTCGACCGCGATGATGTATACGCATAAAGTTGGATTGTACCTTTTTACATAGTTATCTATTTTGTGTATTTATTTGAATGAATGAAACTAATTATTAAAAAAAAAAAACTCCGTATGCAATTATGGTCTATATACGTTTATACAGGGTTTTCAAGACGACGGAAACAAGCCACATACTTGTCTCCTTTGTTTCTGGCAACCTTCTTACCTTCTTCCGTCTCGGTATACATGATCTTGGCGCAAATGTCGGTTTCTTCAAACTCTGGGGAGCAGCGCTCGAACAATGGGTGCGCGTCCAAGTGAGAAACCATCCATTCATTCAGGTCCTTAACATCGGTAATGGTGTAAATGATGCCACCAGGCTGAAGAACGTAAGCGTACTCAGAAGCAAGGGTAGTGGTCACAATTCTGGCCTTGTGCTTTCGTTGTTTGAAGTGAGGATCAGGGAAGCAGAAGAAAATTTTCTCCAACTGGCCCTTTTCAAAAAAGTTGGGCATGAACTTCATGGCGTTTCCTCGAAGAACTGCAATGTTGTTGAAACCCTTGGTATCAGCATGCTGTTGTCTTAACGCGATGATCCGGTCTTCCACGTAGTTTGTGACCTGCACGCGAATCTCCATCCCGAGAATCAATTTATCTGGAAGGGCCGGCGAAAGACCAATCATCAAACCACCAAACCCACAGCCAATATCGGCTACGGTGACTTTCTTCGAAGGATCGGCCTCTATTTCTGGGTAGTACTTTGCCCATTCCATATCACCAGGGGAGGTTGGACTAAAAAATAAAAAATAAATTTGTCAATAAAATGTTGGCATAGCCGGGGTGCCCTTTGCAATACTAACTATTCCAGTTGGTGGTCAGAAAATGGATTCGAATGAGCCCTTTGGCGATAGTATTTCTTCTTGGGGAGCTTGACTGTTTCGTCCTTCTCAGTCTCCTCGAATCGAGCGGTTTTCAACACTTTTCGCTTCTCTTCCTGCTGCTGTCTGTAAATCTTTCGCTTGTATAAAAAGCTACTTTCCTTAAGAGCCGACTCATTTGGCGTAATTGCTGAGGCCTCGGCAGCGACTTCGGAAGATCCCAGGCTTTTAACGGGAGTGTTGTCTGTTTCCACCATTGTTTCTTAAATTGCTCTTTGGTCCAGCAGCTGTAACCCCGATCGCGATGGCCCTTGGGAATTTTTTTTTTTTTCAATGCGGCTTGTATTTTGCCATTCTGAAATTTACTCTGATAATTAATATTTAGCGTGTATCATGTGTTATTTAGTACTGCAGCATGAGCATGTCGGCAGCACCAAAAAAATTCCTAACAAAACCTTCCTGATGCGCCATACATACTGAACCTCACACTCTACAACCATTGCATTAAGCTCATTATTTGCTTCGTTTTAGGTCGTCGTGGCATTCCAGATTTATTGCTCAAGCGATGTTAAACACTCTAGAAGCCAAAAGACTTGCGGTCCTTAATTCTTTGAGAAGGACTGCGCCAATAAGCGCCGTGAAACCTTCGCTACCTCCCGCTTCAAAACCATCCTTCTCAGCTTTGTCTAATCCACAGCCCGTCAGCGTTAGCAAGGGATCTGTGCGACCCCCATCAATCACACAGCAACATGAATCACATGCTGATTCTGCTTCCTTCTACTCGGATGACTCTCCCAATATATCACTAGGGACGTCGCCAGCCATCATGCATCAATCACCAGAGCCTTCACAACATCCGCCACCTCACCCAATTTTGGCATCAGTTTCATCTGCGTCTATCCCTGCAGTCAGTCAGGCGGATGAACCAACCCACACCCCATCCGATGTTTCCAACTTGACTTCGGCCACGGATTCAAGTGATAATCTGAACTCTCGGTTTGAGCAATCAATATATGACTTGAACCGTTTGGGATACAGCTATTCCGATATACTGAAAATGTCTGAGGTCAGCCCTGAGGTTCTTTCATCTGCGTTTCGAAAGTTGGGATATCATATTCCTGTCGTGATCCCTCGCATCGTTCCAACTGTTTACGAGCTTACAAAGGCTTCGAACATTAAGGGCTCTAATTCCTCTAGTATTCCTGCCTCACCCATTAATTTCACCCCATCAGTGCCTAGTGATACTACCGAAAAGCCATATCCAATCATACCTAGAAAAGCGCTTGCTCCTTGTTTCGGTAGCGATCGATGGTCGAAACATTTAAGCATCACTCTTAGTGATGATGAAGAAGACGAAGAAATGGAGGACATCAACTCGGATGAATTACACCCAAGACAAGCGGATACGCCTAAAAGTGCTCCGGTTATTATGGCACCTAAAGAAATAACCCGTAATAGCACTGCAAACAAAATACCTGATAAGAGAGATATTGCACAAACTCTAGAAGCACAGAGAGAGAAAATCCGTCAAGTGGCAGCCAGGCTAAAGCTACTGCAGCAGCAGAAAACAGCACAAGACAACGAACGAGCAAGTGCACCACCTAAAAGTTCATCTGCCAACGGAAACAGTAGTCCGAACTTGAGTGGAGTTGTGATGAATGCATCTATTAAGAGCGCTTCCACTCCACCTACCCTCCCCGCAGTGGATGGGAAACAAGAAAAAACTGTTTCAACGTCTTCTAAGTTCAATAGTAAAACGGAGCTGTTGAGAAAGAAGTTGGCCGATTTAAGAAGCAGAGCTGATAATTCTTCGAAGACGCCAAAGACACCAAAGGAACCTGCCGAGTCTCTTGCTATTTCTCCGCCCATGGACTCGCAAGCGATGGTTCCGACTGATCCCAGAATCTACAATTTAGCAAAGTCACTGGAACGAGCTCGACTTGAAAAAGAAACGATTGCAAATCAGAAGAAAGCTTACGCTGAAAAGCTCGAACGCCTTAATACTGATGATACTAGGAAGGAGATTGAAGCTTTAAAAGAGGAGCTAGGAAGAAAGATGAATGAATTGGTAGATCAAACTTACGAATATGCCACGGCAAAAGCCTCTTTCGAGGCTACACAGGCTCAAGAAGAACGCTTATTGCTTGGCATATCCACCCTTGAAGAGCAATTGACGCTGGAACAAACTGCCATCAATGAGGCAGCTTCTTCAACACCTTTAGTGAAAGAGCCTCTAATGATACCCTATAAGGCAGGCAGCCCTGAAATATTATCACTTGAATACACCGCACAGGTGAATTCTCCACAATCTAACTCTCCCGTCTCAGTCCAGAAATCTGTATCTCTGGTGTCAGAGGGTCATATTGCATCATCTTCTTCACCAGCCATTTCAGATAGCGCTCCGCTTATCGCGTCCCAAAATTCGAGCGATTCAGACGTTGAAATTATTGACGTGGAGTCTCATGAAAACGGTATACTAACTCCTTTGATTTTTTTTTTTTTTTTAATTTCGCCGCTACCTGTGATAATAACTAACCATTTTTTCTATCGACGCATTTAGACCTTGAAGAAATAGAAGCGAAAAATGATTCTTCAATTAGTAACAACAAGCGAAAACTACTCGACCCTGAAGTACAAACCGACTTAAAAGAAGACATAGTTATGTCTGACGTAGTAGATGTTGCTTCCCCCAAGAGGCAAATGTTTTCAGAACCTTCTAATCAAGAGCCTTTGACAGAAATCCCACCTATGGAGAAGGAATTTAAAGTAAGATTTTATCCTTTTTTCTTGATCTCGGACCACTCTAACATTGCGACCAAGATTGAGCCTCGCTATTTCAAAAAATATGAATCTCCTCTAAAATCTTTTCGGTCATTTAGGTTTAGCCCTTTTTATAAGGAATCTGTTCCTGGTGGTTATAAGTCCCTGACATATAGCAACACAATAACCCAGAAGAAGAACACCGTTTGTACAAACGAGATCTTCCAAGGAGTTTGTAAAGACACTAAATGCAGCAACCTCCATTTCTCGCAAATAACCCCTACCGGTATGATTCTACATTCTCATGATCTTTTTCCTTTTATTTTTTTACGACTCATTGATTGCTGACGATTTTTCCCATTGCTATTCTACCTACATGATTTCATTTTGGAATCATTTCTTTCCTCCCTATTTTTTTCCATTCTTTTCTTATTTTCGTTTGATTTCATTTCTTTAGATTATGTGATTCTTGGTGATATGAGCCGAGCATTTATTGGAGACACGCCCGACGATATTAAGGCATATAAAGAGAGTCTTTTCAAGACCATGACAGCTAAGGGCGAGTCTGCTGGATTTGGTGTAATAGCCGATGCCACTACGGATTTCCGCCGAAGTAGTAAGGGTGGCAGTGACCGGATATTAGACTGGCACAAGTTCAACGTCATTAAAAAGAAAATTTTGGAGAAAGGGCGCAAGTGATTCAAACGCACAATCAAAAGGCATTCTGGCAATGGCCATGGACTCAAGAAAAAAAAAAAAAAAAAGAAGAAGAAGCTGAAAGCAGCCCAAAAATAAATCACGAACTAACCAAGCCTAATAATCCCCCAGTTCTCCAGTATTTTTTCCAATAGTACAATCAGAATGAGAAAATTTACTCAACATTTCGAAATGTGTAGAGCCAGTTGTGTAGTCTAGTTAATATCAAGAGTTGTGTCTCTTTTCTTAGGGCAGCTTAAGTGTATAGATTATTATAATATGATTGAATTGAGTTAGTATTACAAAATGAGAATTTATTGTTTGGTATATTTTAACAAATGAGATAAATAAGATAAATAAGCTTAGGCCTTGCCAAACTCATGGAGGGAGCTGAAATTATAAATATTAGGACATTGAATACGCGTGATGGTAATGCGATATTCTCTATCTGTGGCTTTTGGTTCGTGATTGATTAATGATAAAGTCGTAGTGAAGCGAAGCGAAGTAGTAGCCTAGTCAGGGGGGGCCGAGCAATTTGTGAAATACCGGTATAATACAGATCACGATGCCTGAGAAGCCGACGACTCTTTGACCGGCGCGACAGTAGAGTGGTGGTCTTCAGCTTTCACAAACGTGCCTTTAACCTTCTGGTACGCGTGCTTGACAGCGTTGAATGTGTAGGTTTGGTGAGGAGTAGAGACGCAGTATTCGTACATGATGATTTGTTTATTTGGAGATGATAAGGGTGTAAATGAAGTGAAGCGAAGCGGTTTGCGGAAGAAAGGAGTAGAGTAGAGTAGAGTGTACTGTAGTGTGTATAAATATATTAAATTGAGAAAGAAGTTGATGATGACGGTATAAACTGATGATTATAGAGAGAATGAGAATTAAAAAAAAAAAAAAAGATGAAGGAAAAGGCGAGAAGAAGAAGGCTTTTATATTTGCAATGGATCAAATGGAAGCGATGGCCAAAAACCTCCGACATATCCTCGGGTTCTTTTTTTTTTTCTTTTCTTTCCTCTCTTCTATCATAAAGTTCTACCCACCTTCTAAGTTCTAGAAGCTTTTTTGTTTTTTTTGGGAAATTATTCCGGCCGGTATAACACGGCTTGAGCCTTTGAGTAACGCCACACGCACATGTAGCACCATATATACCGGTATGTACTATGTAGAGTCTAGCACCAGTTGGGACCTAAATTTAAATTGTTAAATGGGACCCGAGTAACAACGGAAAAACCTGCTGGCATTTGAACTTACACACAAATAATATTTCTCAACGTAGACGTCTACTATACTGTACACGGCCGGCGCCATATATATATTTGGGTCGATACATAGACTACACTCACGAGTCACTACAGGTATATTAAAATTGCGCCACAGTCCACGGGAGTGAGTTTTTGTTAGACATTTTTTTTTTTTGGATTTGCGAGAAAGGTTTAACAATTTAATACATTTCATTACATTAAAAATATTTCTAGATCTCAATTGTGTGTGCACACATGCATGTGTCATTTGCTCAGCAGAATGCCTTTTTTTTTGGTTATCCCGCAAATACTGTAGCTAGACTATAAGAATTAGACAAGAAAAAGACCGAGTAGCTCGAGATCTAGAGCCGGATTCATAATATTATGTCGCGATCCTCTGTTCATACACACAGTGTTATATCGATCCTTAAACTCTGGATATGCGAAAGCGAAACTCAATAGACTACCGGTAGATGTTTCCAAGTGCAGACGTTCTTTTTGAACTGGGATTGATATTTTCCGCGTTAATCATATGCACTCTTACACTTTATTCAGCTTGAGCCCCGAGCAATCGAGGCAGATGTCGATTCAGTTTCTTGATTACATTGCCCTTTGGCTTATATCTCTTTAGTAAATACTTCCTCTGCACTGACGCTTCTTTCAATTTGTTATACCTGTTTGTTAAGGCTTCGCATAATGACATACTGCCCTTTTCTTAGCTAGAATTCAAGGAATCGCTCCTATTAGCTTATCTTCAGATCCATAGTCTGTAATCACAGGTAGGCCGGTGCGAGACTTGATTAATTTTAATTAAGGCTATTCATGTCTAAGTACTAATAAACGCGTTACAGTCTAACTGATAGCTATGGTTTAAAGTTCTTCATATGTTCCAAAATAAATCGTACAGTACGTAACTACAGTATAGTCTAAATCAACAACGTCCATCATTGGGCAATTCGAGGAATTTCGAGCTATCAAATGTGGTGGACTGAGATCTGACCAAAATCAGTTAAAGTTATTTGTGAATGAACTAATTGAACTTGCACTTCTTACTTGTCACTGCCACCGACACTACTTTGTATCCAGTAAGACTGAATCTTTGTGATAAATTTGAGGTACCGGTAGTCTACAATTTTGCGAAATTGACTGTTTGATTCAAAAACATTTAATTGTTTAACAATTTGGGCTGCAATGATTTCTAGTTGTATTGATATAATCTCACTTTTCCTTTTGCTCGGCAGTATATTTCTTCTAATTGTGTACCTACGTCAAAGGGGTCTTTCTAGCGCTAATAGGTTTCTCCCCTTAACATTCAGAGTCTGACAATGGCTACTCCACAGGAAGATATAAACTTATCTCCGCCCTCTCCCCAAAATTGTATGACTCTCGATAGCCAAAGCCAGGAACCACTTGGTAAAACGGATTTTGATTTCAATTTTGATCCTAATATTAATTCAAGTTTGACTTCCGCTGGACTCCAATTTGGAGTTTCTATAAACACTTCTATTGATCCAGCTGCAGACGTCTCATACACCGGTTTAACATTATTCGACGCATCTTTGCCGAATCATGATATCTCTTTCTTAGAACTCGGAGCCAAGAAGTTCCAACTACACAGCCCAAACTTTCAGCACCAAGAAGTTCACTTACCTCAACATCCACAGACAAGAGAAAAGAGCTATAACCGGTGCAATCCCAACTCGAATGGAATATCGGCAGCGTATTCTCCCAGGCAAGAGGTTTCTTTAAATTCAACTACCTTAGGGCTACAATCTGCTCAGACTTTAGGCTGGTCTTTAATGACATTCAAATATGGTGCCAATGATATTCTTTGTGACTATAGTAGTAATCATTTTTTGCCACGAAAAGATGAACCCTCTTTTAGCAAGACAGCTGTGCTACCCGCCTATTCCAAATCTTCATTCAATGGCTTTCATAATATCAAGCAGGATTCAGACGGCTTAAGCTTCCCTCAACAATTAGCTCCCTTAAATGATCAAATACGATTGTTTGATGGCCCACCCGAAACAACTTTAACACAACCCAGGCCATGTATCATCCCATCAAATGATATCGCAATCGACAATAACTCTAAATCCATTGAAGATATCTCTACAGATGAATCAAGATTTGCAAATCTTGCAAGACTTGCATTATCCAAAAAGGTCATCCATTCTAATATTTTGGGCTTTCGAAGATTTGCAAAAAGGTATCCTAGAAGAACCTTGATGCAGGGTTCTATCAGCCACAATGGTTTACCAGGACAAGACGTCGATAAGCCCAGTAGACAAGGGAAATATGTGCTACCCCCAAATTCACATGTCAAAGACAGAGCGAAAACCAGGATTCCCACAGTTAAGTTTGCAGAGCCTGGGAATTACCTTAGAGGCATGCGCCATGTGTATACCACACCACAGAAATTAGATTTTGATCGCCTTACTGAGAAAGAATCTGTCATTATGGTTTCCGCTATCCTCCAGAAGATTGTTGATATAAACGACTTTATTCGAATGAAATACTTTGCGGATTGGCTCGAACACCCAGAAGATACAGATTACTCCAATACTATCCACTTGACCCTTAAGCCGTTCACCACACCGAAAATTTCAGCTGTGTCCATAATAGCATACATGACCCGTCTCGTGCAACATTCCCGCGCAAGAGCTGTCGTTTTAATTTCATTATTAATTTATTTTGACCGCATAGCTGAACGGGTTAAAGAAGTAAGCGAAAAGGCGCCGTTAGCTGAAAGAAATCAACACCCATTTATTATGGATTCCTATAACATTCATCGACTAATAATCACCGGATTCACTATTTCTCTCAAGTACATTACGGACCTGTATTACAAGAATGATTACTTGTCAGCGCTTGGCGGAGTTACCTTAAAAGATCTCAATTTTATGGAGCTACGATTTCTGGTACTCCTTGATTTTAAATTGGCGGTTTCAATGGAAGAGCTTCAGAATTATGGTGATATGCTACTCAGATTTTCTTTAAGAGAAATCCACGGAGAGCAATGAATTGATTCAAGAGAAATCAAAGAAGAGAAAAGATTTTCTTTAGGGGAAATCCGAGAAGAGGACTTAAATTGAATTGATTATCGCCTCAATTTACAGGTTCCTTTTACAACTACGCTTGCCACCTCATATATTCCCTTAGCATCGATCAAACAGAAGCAATAGCATGGTCAGAAAATAAAACACATTGAATATTTAAGGTAAATAAGTATCTTTTTATGAGGCAAGGGAGGAAGCCACAAGTAACATAATTGGAGGGCGCGTAGAGTTGAGATGGAAATTTGATTTTGTTCTTTTGAAATTTTTGAGCTCGTATGAGAGGTTGTATGTAGCACAAGAGGAAAAAAATATTTTAGGAACAAATTTCTTATCTCAGACGGCGAGCCTCACGCTCGGACTCCATGAGACAGAGAATGTCATCCTCACGGACGGGTCCCTTGACGTTTCTGACAATGGAACGGGACTGGTCGTCGATGAATTCAACACGGACCTGGGTGACACCACCACGAGAACCAGTGCGGCCGAGAACCTTAATGACCTTGGCCAACTTAACAGGAGTCTTAGTATCCTATATTTAGTTAGAAATTTGCTCTAGTGAGGCTAAAAAAGACTTGAATGGCTTGGATCGTCAGAGGAGGTCGTCTTATATGGAATATATTGAGGTTGAGACTAGTCGATAATATCATAATCGAGGGAGCAAAGAGCTCGGCATAGTCTTAAAGGCAAACTGATGATTAAAAGAGCGATAATTCAAGTCAAACATTAGGTCAGTCACAAGGTCGACATCTCTAGGCGCCAAATCAATCCATACAAAGTCTTGGATTCGCTCGGACAAGATTTCTCATATAAAGTACACCGTCTAAAGCCTCCAAGTGATCACTGTCATTTCAAAAACACAGGGACGAGAGCACTTACCATTGTGATTTAATATGTAATGTATCAAGAAAATCCGAAAGGGTTAGTTTGGCCTGACAGCAGTCTTTTGATGAAGGTGGATGAGAAAAGAAAGAGAGGTAAAAAGTCAAGAGGGAAAAAAAAATTCAAGAAACTGAGTGGGTGTGGTATTATGCCCTAGTTGACCCTATAGTCGGATCTACTATGGTGAAATATATTATTGCTACTGTCAGCATGCCTATCTTGATTATGTCATGAGAAATTGTGGGAGAACGGTTTAGTATGCTTAAAATGTATATTTCCTTTTTGGGAAATAGCAGTCACAAGAATCATTTCTTGTTTTTTTGAATTAAAATATTTTAAAAAGAAATAACTTGTGATTAAATTTGCAGTATGATATTATTTGGGACATATTTAATGACATCTTTTATGACGCATTTTATGACAAGGAAAGTTTTATGACAAATTTTATGACAGGATTAGATTAATTTATTCAGTGAGTGCGTCGAAGTCGTTATGACTCTTGAAAACCACTTCCGCGGCCTAATATATATAAAGCTAAACCTTCCCTCGGATCACTCCCTCTCCCAAATTTCACTTTTCACTTTACACTTTTTTAACTGAAATATAGATATTAATTCACCATGGATCTCGTGAACCACCTTTCCGACAGACTTCTTTTCGCTATCCCTAAGAGTAAGTCTATCATGAATCATCTACGGCCTTTGCAGGATCTTTCTAACTGACATTAGAGGGGAGATTAAATGAGCAGACTATAGAACTTCTCAAGGGTGCTGATATTCAGTTTCGTCGGTCTCACCGCCTGGATATCGCACTTTCTACAAACATGCCTGTTGCTCTTGTTTTTCTGCCTGCAGCAGACATTCCTCGATTTGTGGGTGAAGGTCGATGCTCCCTCGGTATCACGGGAGCAGATCAAGTTGCAGAATCAGGTGTAGATGTTGACCAAGAGTTGGATCTCGGCTTTGGAAGCTGTAAGCTACAAGTTCAAGTGCCCGAGAATGGCCCTTACACCGACCCTAAAGAGCTTGTTGGCAAGACAATCGTTACTTCTTTCATCAAACTGGCTACTGACTTTTTCACTGAACTGGAAGGAAAGCAGCCTGGCGAAAAGCTTGCTACTTCAATAAAGTATGTTGGAGGCTCTGTTGAAGCTGCTATTGCCTTGGGTGTTTGCGATGCTATCGTTGATCTAGTGGAATCCGGAGAGACCATGCGTGCTGCTGGACTCAAAGCCATTGGAACCGTCATGAGTACCTCCGCCACTCTTATCAGTTCCACTCACCCTACTCACACCAATGTTCTTTCCATTATTAAAGAACGTATTTCTGGTGTTCTCGCCGCAAAGAAGTTTGTCCTTTGCACCTACAATGCGCCCCGAGATAGCTTAACTGCGCTTTTAGCAATTACTCCCGGTAGACGTGCACCTACCATCACGTCACTAGATGAAGAAGGATGGGTTGCTGTCAGCAGTATGGTCGAAAAGAAGAAAATTGCAGAGGTTATGGATCAGCTTTCTGCGAGCAAAGCCACAGACATTCTTGTGTTCCAACTTTCCAATTGCAGAGTATAGAAAACGCAAATACAAAATGTATTTAGACTAGTCTACATAGAATTCAGAAAGAAACATTATCAACACTCACTACTGGTAGTTGAATATACAGAAGTTGTTTAATATGTGAATTAACAGTGCACACATGGGGAATATAATTAGCCGATGTTGTACATGTAATTCATAAAATTCAAGTACAGTACGTAGTTTAATCTGAATTCTGTTTCTCGACGTCTCTGATCCACACCACACGATCGAGATTTCATAAACAAATGTTTCCAGAGCAAGAATCCAAAGATTTCACGATAAACTATTAAAACCCGCACACAACTGTAGTGGAACAACTTGAGGAAGTTAAATCAGCTACACGAGCTCCTAAAAAAAAGTATACGCGTCACAGACAGGATTCGAACCTGCGCGGGCAGAGCCCAATTCCTAAACAGCTACTTAAAAGTGATCGTATAGCAGGGAATCGCCTTAACCACTCGGCCACTGGGACTCATAATTTACGTAATAATTTTACTGTTACTCTGTAGGTTGCTGGTTGTGACAGAAAAAAATACATTAAAATGAAAATTTTATTAAGAATTTAACGTTTTTTTTGTACAAATTAAAGCCAAGCGGCAAGTCAAATGTACTTTCATACGTATTCATTCAAATAAATTCTTGTATTATTAAAAAGGAAGCAGATATGCTGATGAGGCAGTTGTCGGTTTGTTTGGCGAGATACAGAGCTAAATGGCACTTCGTGAACACTAAGGACCCTATACAATACATTGAGAGTGAGGAAAGAGAAGTTGATATCTTCACTCATCAAATATAAACACACTACACTGAAAGTCCTAAAAATTCATAAATTCAAGACAAATAATATTACAAGGAAAATTATTAAATTTATAGAACTCATTACGTCAATTTATCCTTTGGACTTATTCATAGCACGATCGACTGGGTTGTTTCTCCCTTGGTGCTGAGGTTCGAAGACGTTTGCCTAATAGGCCGTGACCAGTTCTGAGCTGAACAATCAATTGCTCACTCTGTGGCGTGGCGCGTGGCGCAGAGAATCTCTCATCACCATGCGCGGCCGGCACTCTCGTATTACATTATAATTAGTCTACGCGTTTTTGACAATTTCACGGTACTGTAGCTTTTACCCTTTTCACTTTCAGCGTACTTCTTTTGCTATTTGCTGATGAGTCGGTCTTTTGACTGTTTGACTTTGTCCTTTTGGGTCTTCCAGTGATCACTTTCCCACCTCTCGTGGTACTTTTCCTTGGGTTTCTTGTCTTGCCATGGCGCCACTCCTGGAGTTACTGTGACTTCCTCGATAGTGTCTCGCTTTTCTTGCATTTTCTTTCTGAGACTGAGGATGGCCATTGCAGTTAGAGCAGGTTTATCACCACTACTATTGTAGTATAAAATGGTATTTATGTCGTCTTCATATAACGTGCTAGTATGTTTACCCATAGAATATCTCTTCTACTAGTTAAAAAGGATTAACAAGAACGTTACTCTGACTTTTAAAAAAACTGAAATATAGTATAGACTACTCACTCTATACTTAAAAAAATTCGACAAACAAACAAAACCTTTTGACATAGCACATTTCCCATATAGACATTATGGTTCATTTAAATTTCTCCTACACATTCATGTGTTCTTCACCATCAATAATGACCCCTCTCATTAATGGGGCTATACTCTGCCGTCCACGCTGTGTTGTCCCAGGACGCATTTGAGTAATCCTCGCTCAAATATGGATTTCGAAGCTTATCTGCGGAATAGCTTGGTCCCTTTTGGTGCTTTAACAACATCGAAGATTCTCGCTTGTAAAGTGAGCTATTTGCGCTCCAGGAGTATTGTGACTCTGAAGAATTCGTGGAAGCAGACGTCGAATGAGTAATAACCTTAGAGGGTCTATTTTTAGATGAGCTGCTTTTCTTAATATCATGGAGAGCTCGATTGGATACATCCATTGTCACAACTTCAGGATTAGAAGGTGGCACCATCTGAAAAGCGGAAAAGATAGGAGATATCTTTTCAGTAGAGGTGCCACTTTGCGGCTCTCCATCAGGCATACCTTTTTGAGAATTTTTCTGCTGACCATTATTTTCAGATTTTTGCTGAATGGAGTTTAAATTCTCTTCATAGATTCTAATCGACCGTTGAAGTGCAGCAGCCATATCAAATTTCAGCGAGAATGTAGCCTCTGGATTGTTAAGCGACTCAAAAAGATCACTCCAGTTCTCCATAGACGGGTCTTTCATATTGAAGCCTTCAGGTAATTCACTTTGTAAAGTAGTTTTCTGAGAATTCCTAGCTGACTCTGTCATTTGAGGCAACGAGAGGGCAGTAAAACTTGGAGGAAGGAAATATTTGACTGGAGACTTCTGCCCGTCACTAGATTTACCCGATGTAACCGACTTCAAAGTAATCTCAGAGGCTTTGCGTAATACAGATTTGTGGGGAACCTGTAAGTCATCGTCTGAGGGATTACTTAAATCAGCCCCACTTGCAACACGTCCAGAATTTGATCTGTTAATGTTCAATTCAGAGACCTTCACTCTGGCTGGTTCCACAATTCCGCCCC
Source organism: Geotrichum restrictum (assembly GCA_030563985.1). NCBI lineage: Eukaryota > Fungi > Ascomycota > Dipodascomycetes > Dipodascales > Dipodascaceae > Geotrichum > Geotrichum restrictum. The sequence goes on along the minus strand of JAJMKT010000053.1, from coordinate 52,067 downwards.
TGTGGCGACCGTTGGAACGGGTGGAAACTGGGGTAGGAGGAAGTTCTTCGTCAAAAAGCGGATCAAAAGGACTCTTGTTGATTGTATGGCGGACATAAGAGCGGTCTACTCTATTATACTTACCTTTTAAAGTTCTTGGAGAAGGCCTATAAGTTGGCGATTTAACAGAGTCCATACCATTCGATGGGGTGCGCTCAATGCTAGTGAGAGTCACTCTTGAACTATTTGGCATGGGTTCAACCGAAATTGGAGGCGGTGGAGCTTTTGCATTGTGATAGCTTTTTTTCGATATCGATGAGTGATGTGGCGGAGAAGTTGATGAAACCGACGACAATGACAACATAGACCTGTTTTCTGATTGAAAGTCACTTATATCGCTATCCGACAATTTTTTAAATTGAAGGGACTTTTTCTTTTCGTTGTCAATTGAAAGATCGTAGAGATAATTTTCCAGCGACTTGGTCAAAGCAATTACAGACTTTTTGTCTTGCTGCAAAGCCTGTGGAACAACGAGGTCAGATACGGAGACTGAGTTTGGAGCTTGGTTCACAAATTCTATTACCTCGTCACGAATTTGAAGCTGAGTGTATTCCTTGTAAACAAACAATGTCCTTTCAGCATTCGATCGTGATAAAGTAAAAAAGTTCTGAAGAGCAACAACCAGAGCTATATTAAGGAACCAAAATAAATGCGACAGGTCTGTTGCCAATACGTCGTAGAAATATGCGTAAAGAGGTTTCTGTAGCAATTCTGAGGTAAATATACAGGCAAGCACTAGTCTTATCTGTTGCAAGACACATTGAATTTGAGTCAGTAAGTCTCGGGAAAACTCTGGTAAATAAATATCAGCATCGTGGATGATGGAGGCCCCGCCCACCTTTTCAAGAATAGGATCCAGTCTAAGACGACGAAAGTGAATAATACGTTCTCTAAGATATCGATTGTAAGCCGAAATCAAACGGTTGGTTTCGAGTGATTGAGGTATCGAATGTGCCAAGTTAGGTAGTAAAGGCTTTTTCGTTTCTTGTAAGAATGAATCTAAAGCGACACCCTCGAGTTCTGATGTTAGGTCGAGATACTCATTGGAAACGGAACGGTTCGACGAAGCAAGGTTAGACGCAAAACCTGCTGGAAAGCTGGGAATGTAGACAGAATTAGTCGAAGAGCCAGCACCCACAGTAGAGTCTACTGAGGACCGCTGAGCTGAAGTAAACTGGCGCGAGATAAAACTAAGAAAGGCATACTTGTCAATAGTAGGATCTGCAATAAGGCGGTGAAAAACGAGATGGGCTTTCAAGGATACGACGGAAGAGGGTGAATCAAGCTTTGGTATCAGAAACTGAGACACGCGAGAAAACACAAGCTCAGAGATGGGGAATTTTTGAGCCAAATATTCCCTCAGTGTTGAAAGATACTTTTCTTTCGGAGGAGCATCGTTTGGTTTTGTGGCTCCCTTGATAATTTTCTGGATCCTACGAAGGTCTACAGTCGACATTTCAAAAAAAATAAGATAGTGATTTAGAGAAGAAGTAGAAGGAAAAGAGCCAAGTTGCAATTAGCGGAATATTCAATTTAGGCGAATTCAGTTGAGAAAAATAAAATTCCAAGAAAGAATTCTGAGGATGAATTCGAGAAGTGAAGGTGCAACCCATAATGATCAGTAGGTTGTATAGAGCTTCAATATGGCTTTTGATCTACTCCGTCGTGTTTCATGTTGAACTAAGGTTTAAGCACACCGAGGACCTCATTGAAATGGCCAAACCACACTAGCTAGACCAATGCTATCCATATTTCCATTAACAACTCCTGAGCAAAAATGCGCTTTGTTCTGTGGATTCGATTAGTGAACGCCGACATTCACGAGCGCTCAAATACTTTTCGAATGGTGTTAGTTTTGAGACCGATTGTACTCGGCAATGGTGGGCAAACCGGTCTATACCGTTCACTGGCCTCAGATGAGTCTCATAAGAATCCCATGGTTGAATTACAGGAACGTTCGAGCAATATTCCGATAATTTGGTTCAGGCCACACAAAGTTTGAAACAGCCAACGCACTAGCGGTTAGATGCCTCAAGAATAGACATAACTCAACCCACATTAGCCCATACAGCACTCAGCACTGTCAGCAGCACGTAGTAGTCTAGTCTACTGACTCCTGAGCAGCTGAGCGCTAGTGCTCCTCCACGTGTGCAAAGTCGACCCTATATTCCACATTTTGAGGCTGTTCGCGAACTCTACCACCTAAAAATTCTGTAAGACAGTAGTTATTTATATCCCTCCAATGGTCGGCCTCTGAAATCCTTGTAGGCTTGTACAGTATTTGCAACGGGAATAAATTCATACCTGAAGAATGAAGATTTCATTTCATAGACTTCATTAGCTAAACTGGTATTTCTGCAGTCGATGAACTCAATTAACTTCATATGGGCCCGCTATTCGCTAGCTATTCGCGGCAACAAATTTGACGGATCTCGACGCTGAACAAGTCAAAACAGCCTACCTACCAGTATAGCTATTAATAGTCTCTTAATAAGGCTCTTATTGTACTACACTGCAGAATGAGAATTCTCCTGGGTCGATGCCCCATTTGCTTAGCAGCTCAGGGTTCAAGACCTAAAAACGACGAATGAAAAAAGAAAAAAAAAAAAATATTCACGTCGCGTCACGCTCCTAATTGTCCCCGGCCGGGCCAGCCAGGCCTAATTTATATCGGGGTTAGGGTATATGAAACCCGTTAAGTGTTTGAACTCCAAGCTTGGACTATGGCACTCTAGCTAATAGACTCGGTAAGAGCATACACATAGACTACGTCTTCCGGCTTTTACGTTTCTAATCTACGTCGGCCCCCAGAGTAACAATGAACTACATAAATCCAGTACGTCGAAGTTTGTCAAGTAGCTGGCGCATTCCCGTATCATCGTCACTCCGCTCAAATGGAAACTGGGGTGTCATAATCCCCCCAATCGTGCGGTCTGCCCATTTCGAGGCCTCGTCGTCTCACAGGCCCTCTGAAAAGAAATGGCTTATCGGCTGGAGAAAATGGTTTGCTGCAGGGGCATTAGGGGCTACTGGTTACAGCATCGGGTCGTGGAATTTCCAGCACTTTCCCAAACGACGAGATTGGCTAAGCATTGAAGAGGAAAGCGCTTCAATACCCGAATATCGATACATTCACAACCATCCATTTGTCAAAAAGTTGAGAGAAGACCCGGATGTTGAAGAAACAAGATATTATGACCAAATTCCAATTCTTCACCGAGAGAATATGCTAACGACTGGTTTACTGGCTGGCAAAGGAGTCCTCACCGTAGAACCTCTCGTCTTCAGCAATGCCAAAACCAGCAAATCATATGTCTTTTACCACGTCGGTGACCAGATGGATGGGCATGATGGAATTGTTCACGGTGGCTTGCTAGCAACCTTGATGGACGAAGGACTTACGCGATGCGGATTTCCCTTCCTTCCTGCAAAGTATGGCGTTACGGCCAGCCTCAATTTGAATTATAGGGCACCTGTGAGATCAAATTCTTATATTGTTTTAGAATCTGAAGTTGAAGAAGCCAAAGGACGAAAGGTCTCAGTTAAAGGCAAACTAGAAAGTCTCCCTGAAAGCGGACTCCCCGTAACCTTGGTGGAAGGTGATGTTGTTCTGGTAGAGCCGAAATGGGCTAGATATGTTACTTGGTTATTTAGAGTCTAATTCTTGTGTATGACAGTAGATAAGAATATTATTTTGGCTGAATAAAACGCATCTGGAAGGGTAGCAGATCACATCTGATTGATCTCCGTATTCAGAAGTGCCAGTATTAGAAGAGAATTTAAGGCACCATACAAATCTACTGTTAGCACATGCAAACACCGGCTTTAACATGTGAAATACTGCTGCAATCAGCAAAAAGCTTGCACGTCTTTAAAGCTGAAATTGTGATATAGTGAACCAATCAATAAAAAGGCATATGACATGTTATTGAAAAAATTGTGTACTTGAGAAATAAGATATTTGGGATAAACTTCTATACTACCGTATGTACTTTTAAATTAAATAGAAATGAATTGAAGGCTTCAGTCTAGTTTAGTTGCGCTTGCAGCCAGTAATGTCAGTGATCTGAGAAGGACACTCAATCTCTTCAAAAGAGACACTTGGGTTGTCGGCACCGTCAAGGAAATCCCATCTCCAGTCACAGCCGGACTGGAGTTCAGTGGGAAGCTCAGAGCACGAATCCTCATCGGATACACCACCGTACTGGGATCCCCAGCCACCAGAAGGTGCATCCCATTGGTTGGTGCAACCATCAGTGTAGATTCCAACACCGCCACCGGGGATAGCAAGATCAAACTGATTAGAGCTGAGATCGCTTCCAGTGTTGGTGACTTGGGCAACCATCTGCTTTCCAGCAGCAACACCATCATTGAAAGACAAGAGAACACAAGAGCAGCACATGCTAGATTCAGTTCCACCAACCATGGAGGCCGCGACAAAACCGAAAGCTAGAGTGGAATTGATAGCAAAAGGTTGCTGATTGTTACACATGTAAGCAGAGCCGCCATTGCAACCGGACTGTGTGTCGACGTCGGCAATGGTAGTTCCATCGGCATCACAAGCGGAAACGGGGGAGGAAACATCAGCTTTACCGCTCCAGGCGCAAGAAGGTTTGCAACAGTCCCAGTATCTGGTAGTAACACCAGTTCCAGATAGACCGTCAGAAATAGGAGTGAACGTGAGCTCATTGTCAGAAGAGGAAGCAGAAGAAGAAGAGGCTGCTGCAGAAGAGGAAGCAGATGCAGAAGATGAAGAAACTGCAGAAGATGATGCAGCCTCAGAGGTCGCAGCAGCGGCAGAAGAGGAAGAAGATGAAGCAGCCTCAGAGGTCGCAGCAGCGGCAGAAGAGGAAGAAGATGAAGAGGAAATAACTACAGAGGTTGAAGCAGCGGCAGAAGAGGAAATATCGGTAGAGGTCGAAACAACATCTGAAGATGAAACTTCGGCAGAGCTAGCGTAAGAGACAGCTTCAACAGAATCCGCAGTGGTAGAAGAAATAAGAGCAGTCGAAGTTGAAATAGATTCTTCAGCCAATGAAGTTGTAACAGAAGAACCGTTAAAAGTGGAAGAAGAATTACCAGCAATGACAGAAGTGGAAAGAGCAGAAGCTACGGCAACGGTCGAAGCAGTCGTATTGTGAGAGGCATGAGAGTGAGAGTAGTGGTAAGTGAAACCTTGTGTCGTAGAGTTGTAAGATACAGAGCTGCTTGAAGTGGTAGCGGCAGTAATAACAAGAGTACTCGCCTCAGATACATCAGACGAGGCAGGCAAGGTAACAGGAGCAGTAGTAGCTTCCTCGGCAGTATCAGTAGGGACAGAAGAAGAATCAGTTGTAGGAGTAATGGTAAGAGTGTGAGTAATGGTTGTATCTTGGCCAGCAGGAGTTACAGTAACAGTCTTGGTAATGAATTCGTCAGAAGTGACTTCAACAGGCTCGACAGTAACGGTGAAGTAGACTAGAGAGTCTGTGGCATCTCCTGTAGGTTCAACGGTAAGAGTGATAACAGTAGTAACACCAGCAACTTCGTCGGAGCTGGTGGACTCGGTATTAATTACCTTGGAAGACTTAACATGAGAAATTCCAGCGGTGGGATATTGACCATATGTCGATGTGTGAGTAGCGTTCCAATCAGTAGATGAATGAGCGTGTGGGCCAGCCACACACTGGTGATAATAAGAGTTTTGGACCTTGCAGTGAGAACCAGTCTCGCAACAAGTAGCGCCTGACCAACGAGTTCCACCACACTGGTGGTAGATTTTGGCACAGGTTTCGGCCGTAGCCAGCGAAAAGAGAGCAGAAATGGCAATTGCCTTGAGTAACATTTTTTATTAAAGAGAGTGGAGAATCGAAATGAAAGGATGATGATCGCTTGATACCGAGAAGGAAAAGGAAAAAAAAAAGGAATAGAACAATTGGAAAACCACGGTCCTTTATAGGTTTTGCTGATGGTAAATAAGAAACGCGTAGGATACAAATATTGGTATGGTTGAATTGTACGTACTCAGGCAGCCAATATACAGCTGTAGTATGGGTATATGGCATATGCTGAGGCGTAGCTAAGGAAAGGAATGGTAAAAAACTTGATTGAGAATGAAAACCCATAACATGTGCATTGCTGTGCCTGATATATTTGCAGAGGTTGTCGACTTCAGATGTAAGTATGTAGACGGGGTCTCGACCCATATCTGGCAACTTTCAGGGATTCGAAGTCCTCAGGTTCCCCAAAGAACACAAGAGGTCGACTGTTTTGTCAAAAATTTGGTCCTGCGTTATGCAACTTTCAACGCAGCTCGCACGTTTACTTTGAAACGCCAATATAAAAGTCATAGCTTCCCACTAATAACTATAGCGGCGTCGACCAGCCTATATATTGTACCAATTGTAAGACGGTAATACTGTATAGTTGAGTCTAGTAGGCCACTTTTTTCTTGTTTTATAAATGCACTACAGCTGATAAACAGCATTAACGTCGGAGGATGAGCATAGTCTTTGTAAGGAGTGGAATTCAAGAAGCGTAAATTCACCCCTTATTTCTTGAAAAGAAAGATAGCGCATACGCCGTATAGCGGTAGTATTCATATTTCATAACGTCTGCGTCGTCTATAGGCAAAGATTCCAATTCAAATGATCTATTAGCGAGTGGATATCTACAGATAACGAAGATCTCCAGATAAGCGAACTTCAGCCAAACTCAATTCAACTCATATGTAGCTGTTTACCGTTATACTTTGATCTTCATGAAATATCGTGTGTTTGATTACATTGACGTTTGTTGAAATGTCCTTTTTCACCTGTTTCGTTCTCTAGGTCTTCTCGTGGACCATATGGAGATTCAGAAGACTTGAGTCTTTAGTTGCAGTAACGAATCCCCTAACCCAGACATTGACACCTAATTTTCAGGAGTACAGAAAATTATCAAGTACAGTACTACCTAGGGCTAGTACGACCGGAACAAAAGAATTAGACTACTGTACTGCAGTACAGTTATTTCTTTTTTCTATTCCGTTTGCCGGTACCGCGAATACTATAATGTCCTGTACAACGCGCAGTGTACGCGCAGTGCACGCGCAGTAAGAGAATGGGCAAAATTGCTTGCAGGCGAATATAAATTAATCGACAGCTGTGCCTTTAACATGAGTAACAACTGCTGTTGATTCAGCGCCTGTGAAAGTGAATCCATACGCGATTTAAAACAAGAGTAAGTACGCAAACTCCTCAGATCTAAACTATTGAAGAGAAATATCGATAATTTCATGGCGAAGCAAATTGAAAGACACTCTACGCCGAGTCTACGGCGGTATATAGTCTACGCACTTCTTATCAAGATTTTGTTTTGCAATGTGTTAATTAAATATTGTAGATACATTAGAGTCTTAGACTATGGGTTGTATTAATTGGATGTTGTAAGCTTAAGAGTTCTCACTCATAAATGGGATGGCCTAGCTAGTAGATCTCAAGATGCTTGCTTGAATTTTCTCTAAATTGTCTTGACAACTCTACCAGCCTACCAGGTATATGTTGTGCGACAAACAGCTAGGATATTCGACCAGCATAGCAATATATGTACAGTAGAAGTCTACTAGAAGAAATATGTTAGGAGAGGCCTAGTCTACTCGTCTCAATAGAACTCCAATATACACCCTGCATGTCGCAGTACATCGTAATATATTCCTTTGAAAAGCGACGTTTTTACTCATACTGTATATTTAATTAATAAATTCAAGACAAATAATAATACAAGGAATATTTATTACTGTACTATAAATTTCACTTACCAATATGGTAGACCAAATGCTGTAAATAAATTAGTTGATTAGGAATGGGCGATGATATAGAAAACGACAAATATACAAATGCTAAAAAAAACAATTAGAGAACTTTTTGCTCTATTTCTTTTCCAAAGCTTGCATTTGGACCAGTTGGTGATAAATTCCTCTCTTCTCCAGTAGTTTGTCATGAGTGCCCGACTCAACAACTCTGCCACCATCAAATACACAAATCAAGTCGGCATTCTGAATGGTAGACAACCGATGTGCAACAGCAATAGTAGTTCGGCCCTTGGCAGCTGCGTCCAGAGCAGCCTGCACAACCTTCTCAGACTCGGAGTCAAGTGCTGAGGTAGCTTCGTCGAGAAGCAAGATCCGTGGGTTTCTAATAAGAGCACGAGCAATGGCAATACGCTGCTTCTGTCCACCAGACAAAAGAGTGCCCTTAGTACCACACAACGTCTCATATCCATCTGGAAGCGACATGATGAATTCATGAATGTTGGCCTTACGAGCGGCTGCATACATCTCTTCTTCTGGAACCTCAGAATCCTCCTTTTCGCCAACACCCAACAAAATATTCTCACGGATCGAGCCCTGGTATAAAACAGGTTCTTGCTGGACCAAACCAATGTGACTTCGGTAGTTGCTGGGGTTAAGGGTTGAAATATCAATACCATCAATCAAAATTCTACCAGCCAAAGGACGGTAAAACATCTCCAGCAAACTGATTGTAGTACTCTTACCACAACCTGAGGGACCCACGAGAGCAACATATTGTCCACGCTTAACGCTCAAGCTCAATCCGCGAAGAACAGGCACCTCACGACGCGTAGGATAACGGAAATGAACATCCTCAAAGTCAATGTTTCCAACAACATTCTCAAGCATTCCACCTTCGGTAGAAGTAGAGTCGATTTCTGGAACAATGTCAAATATGCGAGCAATATTTTGCGCAGCCTGACGGGCCTTGCCAATACTGGGAGCAAAGGAAAAAATCGCACCAGCACTCTGAGCACCAAACACGACTGCTGAAAATGCAGTGAAAAACTGGTAAGCGTTGCTGTGACCTTCACGAATCAACGTACTACCGTACCAGAAACCAAGACCCATAATCAAGGGTGTCAAGCCTTGGGAAAGACCGTATACAAAAGCGGATCGGATAAGAGGAACACGAGACTTTCTAACTTGTTGCCAAACATGTGACGAATAGACGCTGAGCACACTATTTTCACGCGTAAGTGACGCAACAGTGCGAATAGCGGCAACACCTTCACAAGCATATGTTCCAGACTGCTCATAAGATTTCTTGGTGCGCTCAGCAATACCAGATAGAATATGGAGACGAAGGAATCCACATCCAACCAGGACTGGCACAACACTAGTGCAAACCAGTCCCAAACGCCAGTTGATAATAATAGCCATGATCATACCAGCAATCAAAACAGTAAGCGAATTAAGGATTTGTCCTAGAATACTACCACCAAAACCTTCAACGCTCTGACCATCCTTGAAAATAGTAGAAGTTAGGGCACCCGTTGAGTTGCTGTCCTCATCAAAAAACGAAATGTCCATGCGCAAAAAGTGCAGGAAAGTCATGGACCGAATTTTTCTAACAAGGCGCTCATTGTGATAGGAAAGAGCAGTAAGCAGAACCATGAAAGAAATGAATTCACAAAAAGCAATAACAATAAACATTGCAGAATAGATGTTGAGATGGTGTCTCATTTCAGGGTATTGTGAAGGAGCGACAGTGAGTGAATTGAGAATCTTTCCGTAAACGTAAGATAACATGGGATATCCTACACCACAAAAGATAGCGGCAATGCAACCAATCCACACCAAGTAATTATCGTCCTTTGAGATATCTGCAAGCTAAAAATGGTTAGTGAGGGTAGAAAAAGCAATCGTAATATACTTACAAACATCATAAGAGTAAAAGACGACCTGGTTTTAATTTCGGGTTCGTAATAACCCTTGGCCTCTAAATCGTGTACCACCTGAGCAGATACAGAGAACTCCGAGTTCCTTGTATGGCCACGCGAGAGTTTGTTGTCGAGCTCTTCGCCATATTCTTCATCATCTAGATTATTTCCCAGTGCTTCTTGTTGAGTTCGGATATTCTGAGCATTCACGAGCAAAAAATAAGCACCTTCCTGCTCAAGCAGCTCAGAGTGAGTACCAACTTCCAAAATTTTACCATCCGACATAACAACAATCTTATCAGCATCCCTAATAGTTGAAAGACGATGAGCGATGACAATAGTAGTACGTGTTTGAAGAGCACGATCAAGTGCTTCCTGGACAATTCCTTCAGACTTGGTATCAAGGGCAGACGTGGCTTCATCAAGCAAAAGCACCTTTGGCTGGGACACAATAGCACGGGCAATAGCAATACGCTGTTTTTGACCACCAGACAATAAAAATCCGCGCTCTCCAACATCAGTTTCGAGGCCATCAGTCAAAGTTTGAATAAAATCATAAGCATTGGCCTCTTTACAGGCGTTAGTAATAAGCTCCAATTTGACACTTTCTTCGGCGTCCTCGTAAGGGGTACCAATAAGACCATAGGAAATGTTTTCACGAATAGAACAGCTGAAAAGAGTAGGTTCCTGAGATACAAGAGCCATTTGTCGGCGAACCCACTTGACATTTAAAGATTCAATAGGACGACCATCAATAGTAATAGATCCACCAATAGGGGCATAAAATCGCTCGAGAAGACCAACAATAGTAGACTTTCCTGATCCAGAAGCACCAACCAGAGCCACAGTTTGACCGGGCTCAATGGTTAGAGAAAAGTTGTCAAGGATAGGAACGTTAGGTCGAGAGGGGTAGGTAAACTTGACATTGTTAAATTCGATATTACCTTCACAAGATTCAGGCTTTTCACCAACATCCTCATTTGCAGAGTCAATGGCAGGAACACGGTCAATGGCTTCGTAAATCTTATGAGCAGCGCCCATAGCAGTTCCAATAGCTTGGAAACCAGGAGCGACGCCTCCAAGAGCGAAGGCACCAATAACAATAGCCAGGACAGTGGTGACGAGAGAACCAACTGATTGAACACCATCGGCAATGAATCTAGATCCCTGCCAGAACGCCAGTCCATAAGTCAGATAAACAATTCCCCATAGAGCAGAAATCATGATAGCAAGGGCACGGCCTCGTCCCAAACCTGCAATATAAGCAACACCGAGCTTGTTGTCGAACTTGGCCCCAAGGCGTGTTTGAGAGCTAAATGCAACAGTGTTCCGGATAGAACTAAGCACGTCTTCGGCTACGGAGGAAGCTTCACCAGCAGCAGCCAGGTTTAGGGTGGTATACTTGATGATGAATTTTGAGCTGATTGCCATATCTGCCAATAGGGCGACAACTGCAGATGACAAAATCAAGGTCATTCTCCAAGACTTGATGAAACCAATAACAAAGGCGGCAATAAAAGTAGAAAATCCAGCCAATATGAGACCAACTTTTTCTGAGATACCATCCTGGATCTGATTGACATCTGAGGTGATTCTGGTAGTGACTTCTCCAGCACCGACACGATCGAAGTAACCGATATTTTGGCGAAGAATGGATTTAAGATACTCTTCTCTAATTCGAGCAGCAATAACTTCACCTCTATCGACATGCACAAAAGTTTGCACGAAAGAAAAAAAAGTAATACCTACACCAAGATACACAAAAAAAAGAGTGTCATGGTTTACAATGCGTTGGAACTCGTCAGGCTTTGTGTGGTAAACGAGGAAATTGGTAAAGACCTGAGTAATGTTTCCAAAAATAAGAGTGAATAGAGGGAGAGCAGCACCGGAGATGATGGAGGAGATACAGGCTATAATTAGGAGGAATTTGTCGAAGGGTGTAGCATAGCGAAAAAGTGAGAAGTAAGTGAGTTTTGTGTCTGGGAGATTGACCTGAGCCTTGAGGATGTCGATCTCATCTTCATTGAGGCCATCATAGGCTAGAGTAGAATAAACAGGCTTGAGAGGCTTTTTGGTTTTCTTTGATTTTTTGGACTTCTTAACGTCTTTTTCGTTTTCGCTGAGACTAGAAATGTCCGAAGGAGTGGATGTGTGGCCCTTCACGATCTCCTTACCAGAGGGAGTAGTCGGTGACTCTGTAACAGCCATTATTAGAGAAAATGATGGATGAAATAAGGAATATAATACTGAAACTGATAATTAAAATGAAAATAACTAGAAAAAAGGTGGATATATATATATATCTACCATACGGCATTTATCAGGACCTGACTCAAATTAGATTTTTTCATGGGCGGTTTCTAAAAACCGCTAAAGTGAGCATAAACATAAATAAAAAACGAGAGATGTGCGGCATAACTTTCTCGTATACAAAAAAGTTACCCAAAGAAAATCCATCCGCGTCTAACTTCTTAAACCCGCGGCTTAAGTGACCACGTTAGGTCAGATATTCGTCAGTCGTTTTAGTAACATGCACATATTATTGGCTGAAATATATGAAATGTATTACTTAATCCATGCATTTATCTCACGGCTATTGATCTGAGTTAGCCGTGCTCCCTTGTTAATTCCAGCCCTACCGTATGTCAACAATACCAAGGCACCATAATATTAACATGAAGTTAGAGTCTGTGTCCGTGTCAATACCAGCCGTTCAGGGCACTGAAGTTTTTATCAAGGCTACTTGGACCACTGAATCATGAAAAGCTGTCACTAGCTACGTTCCACCTTTTCTTATTGTACTTTTATTCTCGCCCGTACGTTCGTCTGCAGTAATTGTAAATTTGAGTGCCATGACTTGAAATATACGTACTGTACCAGCATATACACTCAAGCGGGTTTTTCTTCATGACATCCGTAAAATTAATATAGACTGGCCACGGCTTTAGCCAAAGCCTCGATAGTAACACCTGCAGAACGAGAGAATTTAAATGATGGGCATCAAAGTAGACTAGGCTATGCACTCGTATTGACATTCCAACAATTCCAATCAAGTCTATCGCTCCATAAGTCCTGTTTCAAGCAATACCCCTTGGACCTAGAGCACTTGAGCACTTGAACACATAAGCTTGAGAACTGAGTCAAACTACCGGTAGAAAGTAGAATACGATACGGATTGATTTACGACCAATGAGAATGCCTGTTGAAAGCGACATTGCAAGGCTGAAGATCACACGGCTGAAGATATGCAGAGCCACCCACAGTCTCAGGGTATACAGATATCCATGGCAATAAGTTTCAACTAAGGTGTAATTAGGCTAAAAGTGAAGTTTTCACGAGTCTTTCAAGGGAGCTCTAGATCTCCACTCTCGAGTGCTCGTGGTAATCCCATTCCCATCTAGACAGCCTTCAAGGCAACCCACCGCGGTGTTGTCTGCATGTGGAGGGGTGGAACCGTTGAAGTCTATCCAGTACTCATGTTGAGTCATACTGACTCAGTGTCAATTTAATTCAGATCGATAGGGTCTACTGGTATACACGGGTACTATATGCTATAGTATATGCACGCCATTAGGTCTATAGATCGCGATACGCGGCGATAGCGGTGAATGATGGATTAAACTATTTCCACTTCCACCTAGACAAGCCTTCTAGCTAACATATACCGGTCTTACCGGGAGCTACCAAAGACGGGGTTAACATATATCCAGCCTTGCGGAGTCATGGTGACTCAAGGTCGATGCTAGTTGTATACAGTATGCTTTACTTAGACTCCATATTACACATTGACGAGGACTCTGTTCAACGAACCTTCTTAATAGGCGCTCGAGGATTCCGTAGCTTTGAGATACCAGTTGTGTGGAATATGGACTACCTGCAGCTGTCCAAGCCAATAGTCTAACAAGTAGTCTAAGTTTCTACCATAATAATAAACAATCTTTGTTTTCTTCTCAATTGTCACATCGTCTCATACTTAGACGCTTGCTCTACCCAAACAAAAAAGCCTTCCTTTTATTGTCAACTTGTCGTCCGTAACTACTACTCTCCAACACTTGATTACTTGACTACATATACAGTCGTCTATGAGCTCTACAATCATACAAATGCCCATATAATAAAGCCGGCCTGGAGGAAAGTCACTTTGACGTGAAGGTGATCGCTGGAACGGATCAACCATTTCTCTCACATGTCTCCTAGATTCATGAGCAGAATGAACTGACAATCGAAACTGGAATTAGCACCAAAACTAACACCAAAACAAACACCGAAACAAACACCAAAACAAACATCAGAACTGCTCTCTCTCTCCTGAGGTCCTAAATTCATGGAATAAAGATTCAATAGGCTCAAGGAAAGCTTTACCCCGCCAGCGTCTTTGCCGTCGCCCTCGCACCAATGTGGATATGCATTTATATTCTCGGCTCTCGGAAATCCTGGGTAAGGGTGGTTTCTGTCCAATAGCATCACTGGACTGAAAACAAGCCGGAATCTTTTCTAGTATTTTTTTCATTTGTGACATATCCTCCGGCTTTCAAAATGTTTTTGTCAACTATATCAAATCCTTTTGCCTCCACATTCTATACCAGAATAATTTGCCTTTATCTTCTTTGTGAGACAGAAACGTATCGAGTATCCTGAACGAAAGCTCGCGCATAAGTCTATTGTGATGCGAATTGGATATATCATAACCTTGACCCTGTGAGAATCTTCGGGCCGTTGAGAATTATCTAAAGTGAACTGATCCTTTGACAGACTTTCATCATCATGGCATTAAAACTAAGAAATCTCTTGGGATTGAAACTGTACAGTACACCGTCTTTACTCCTATGCCGCAAGACTGCTTCGCCTTACCTGGGACTCTCCACTAGATTTGTGACCACAAATTTACGGTGCCCGCGACATGTAGCTCCGTCGACGCTTGCATTTAATGCCTTTGGTCCGACGTCTCGTAGTTTCAACACCAGCTCGACTTCAGACAAGCAGCATAAAAATCTTCTTTCTGAGAATAGAGTACCAACAAGGAATGGCGGCGAGGTCCAGAGCGCCATTTTTAAAAGCTTGGCCAAGTATGTTTGGCCAAAGACCTCACGAGGTGCCAAGATTAGAGTGGTGCTTGCACTGGTACTGCTACTTGCTTCGAAACTGCTAAATGTTCAAGTTCCGTTTATTTTTAAGGGCATTGTGGACGATATGAACATAGATTGGGCAACACAGGCCGGAACAGTAACTACTGTAGTTGGCGCTACTATAATAGGATATGGACTTGCAAGGTTTGGCGCAGTGCTGTTTGGAGAGCTACGCAATGCAATATTTGCTTCGGTCGCCCAGCGTGCTATTCGCCAAGTCTCACTAAACACTTTTAATCATCTTTTGCGACTAGACCTTGGCTTTCACTTATCGCGACGAACCGGAGGTATCACGAGAGCTATCGACCGAGGTACAAAGGGTATTAGCTACGTTCTCACTTCTATGGTGTTTCATATAATTCCAATTACCCTCGAAATCTCTTTGGTCTGTGGTGTCCTCACATACAACTACGGGGTTACCTTTGCAGCGGTGACGTTGGCAACAATGGTAGCTTATTCCGTTTTCACTGTCCGAATCACCACTTGGCGAGCAAAGTTCCGACGATGGGCGAATGCTGCTGATAACAAGGCAGCTACTGTAGCTATTGAGTCTCTCATCAACTATGAATCAGTCAAGTACTTTAACAACGAACCATTCCAAGCGGCCAGGTATGATGCAGCACTGTCTTCATATGAAATCTCGTCAATCAAGGTCCAGACCTCTTTGGCTTTCTTGAATTCTGGCCAGAATTTTATATTTACATCGGCGCTCACAGCTATGATGTACATGGCTTGCTGCGGAGTTGCTGACGGCACTCTCACAGTAGGAGACTTGGTTTTAGTAAACCAGTTAGTGTTCCAGCTGTCAGTCCCCTTTAACTTTTTGGGAACAGTTTATCGTGATCTCAAGCAAGCTCTGCTAGACATGGAGACTTTATTTAAGTTACAGGATGTCAATGTTACCATCAAAGATTCTCCTGGAGCAAAGGCACTGGATTTTAAAGGGGGTGAAATCAGGTTTGAAAACGTTACATTTGGCTACCACCCAAATAGAAAGATTTTGAAAAACGCTTCTTTCACTATTCCTGCCGGCCAACGAGTAGCTATTGTTGGTCCATCCGGATCAGGCAAATCAACAATTCTACGACTGCTGTTCCGTTTTTACGATCCCGAGAAAGGCCGAATTTTCATCGATGGCCAGGACATTCAATCTGTCACTCTCGAGTCTGTGCGTAAGGCCATTGGTGTTGTCCCCCAGGAAACAGCTCTTTTCAACACATCGATCAGAAACAATGTACGCTACGGTCGTCTTGACGCGACGGACGAGGAGGTAGAGCGAGCTGCTAGCCGCGCCCATCTAGGGCATCTTACTACGCAGCTCCCTGAGGGTTACGACACCAAAGTCGGCGAGCGTGGATTGATGATTTCAGGCGGAGAAAAACAGCGTCTAGCCATTGCCAGAGTTTTGCTTAAGCAGTCTCCAATCATCTTTTTCGATGAGGCAACTTCTGCTCTCGACGCTGAGACTGAAAAGGCTCTACTGCAAAACATTCATTCAATTGTACGTGAGAAGAGATCAACGTCGGTCTTTATTGCCCATAGACTGAGGGCGGTAGCAGAGACAGACAAGATTATTGTGCTCAGCGACGGAAAAGTGGTTGAAGAAGGGTCGCATTACAGTTTACTAAACGACAAATCCTCTTTCTATCACAAACTGTGGGAGTCGCAAGAGAACACGGCATTAACTGAGGAGAATGAGGAGGGCGCTGAAGGAGGTGTTGAAGGCCATTAAAGGCTTGAGGATCGTTTGATACAATAGACTAAGTAAAGCAGCCGTATAGCTCCAAAACCTTCTTTCTTATTGTTAGCTATACCGGTATACCCGTAAGTAAGGGCCGTAACACCTGTTCAAGTTGTAAAACCGAGAATGGATTTTGTAGGTTGTCATCCAATTATATTTCCGCATAAAGTATTTTCCACGGTAACTACTAGTACCGGCAGCTATATTTTGGTTTTTCGTGGAGCAAAAAAAGTATTTAAAAACCATTAAAAAACCCGCTTTATGAGAGACAACAACAACGTCAATAGCAAACCATGAGCAACTACGAGCAAGTTGGATATGTATGGTTGAGCTCCTGTATCCTATAATGTGGTTTTAACGAGAAATAGATTGGCCTTGGTGCCATGGGCAGCGGCATGGCTTTCAATCTTCAAACCTTCCTGAAAAAAGAATCGAGACCAGACCTGATTTACTTTAACCGAACCATTTCCAAAGGTGACAGCATCAAGGCTATTGGTGGAACTCCTGCGTCTAGCCTTGGCCAGCTTGTCTCAAAATCTAATGTCATATTCATTTGCGTATGTTGCTGACTTTACTGCATCAGAGAAACCATCTAACATGACAGCTTGCCAACGATACGGTAGTAAATGCAACATTTGACGAAGTTCTTGAAGGAGATGTGAAGGACAAGTTGTTTATTGATTGCACAACCCTGCATCCTGATACTTCTTACGCCAACCAGCAGCGTGTGCTAAAGGCAGGCGCGAGATACATTGCAAGTGAGTAGCTGCTGCAGTAACAGTAGTTTTAAACAATGGCGAAATTAACTTCAGATAGGTCCCGTATTTGGCGCGTCTCCTGTTGCTAAGGCTGGACGTTTGATCTTTGTCCCTAGTGGTCAACCCGCCGACATCAAACAGATTGAGCCCTATCTTGTTGGCGTTATGGGAAGATCCGTTATCCCCCTAGGCACCGACCCCAAGAAGTCGCTTACAATGAAGATTGTTGGAAACACCATGATTATTGGACTTATGGAGCTCATTGGAGAGGTGCAAGTGTTTGGTGAAGCGGCTGGAATTGGTATTGAAAAGGTCGAAGAATGGATTCGTGAAATGTTTGGCCCTGTGACGGCAACGTATTCGGAACGTTTAAGTCAAGGTGTTTACAGACCGGCGGAAGGCGCTGAGCCACAGTTCAGTGCTGACAATGCATTGAAGGACGGAGGCCATGCACTAAGCATTGCAGGGTCTTTAGGTGTCAAGTTACCAATAATTGAGCTTGTCAAGGAGCACCTGCTTCAGGCCAAGGAAATGAAGGGAGCTCGTATAGACTCTGCTGCAGTATATGGAACACTGCGAGTGAAGGCGGGAATGGACTTTGAGAACGATTTCGTCAAGAAGCGGGACTCTCTTTAACCTGATTGAACCGGGTATTGTATTCGACGTATTCGACGGGCCTAGACTCGGGCTTACATTAGGAGGTATTATGGGGTAATAACCCGCATCGGAGGCGATTGGGATGAAATGACTAACGAAGGTGTGTATGTAATCAAATTTTATTGTTCAAGACAGGCGTTGACAGCACCAAATGCGAGAGAGTCGAAGCCGAGAGACCTTGAACTGCCATGGCCGGCGCCAGAATATCAGCTGCACTTAAGGGCGCGCGGCACTTGCAATAGCAGCCGCTGAGTAGTATAGAGTCTAGTACGTAGTATGACACAGCTGTGATAAAATCACACCAGTGTTTGCGTGTTTTTGGTGCTGCAGTTGTGTACTGTCGTGATGTCGTGCTGTCGTGCTGTCGTGCTGTCGTGCTGTCGTGCTGTCGTGCCGGTGTGCCGTTGTGCCGTTGCGCTGGCTAAACCACCGAAACTCTCTAATTACTATGGCGAGCACAGTACATTGAACTAGTACTGTACGTACAAATGCTATAAAATATAAATATATTTCGAGTCCCGCATTTTTGCTTGTTTTTTATTTCTGTTTTAGCTTTTTTATCCTGACTTCTCTTTTTTACTCTGACTTTTTTTTTCACCATGTACGCGTGTTTTAGCACCCCACTTACCGCCACACATTAACCGCTAACAGTCTCACTAATGTCCCCCTCCAAAACCCCCTCGCCAGCAAAAAGCGACGTTGAAGAGTCTGAAGCGTCCCTATTCTTGCGGTACGAGTCTCCTTTTGAGGCCAAAGACAACGCCAAAAACGGTCTCGAGAATAATAATGAAACCGACGACGATAAATCGGACCAAGACAAACCACAGGACCAGGGCCAGGCACTAGTCGATAATGCACTCAAAACCGTGACTGACAGTCCGACTGACAGTCCAACTAAAACCAAGGCTGCAGACGATGCGAAGGGCGAACCTAAAGAAGACCTAAAGAAACCTCCCCTGTCTGAGGAAGCTGTCGTGGCTGCGGCTGCTGCTGCAATTCAGGCTACGTCCAAGGAGGACTCGTCTCGACCTTGGCCAATCGACCAGCTCGTCAGCCACGCAGAATATGAAAAACTGCCAGCACCAGTACGCGAATCTTTAGTCGAGTCGGCCGATTTCGCGAATGGCCACACTTACATTCGGCAGATCGAGAGCAAATCGTTCGAGACTGAAAAGGCTGCCCTTGACTACTTGGTTCGATTCAGTTGCCATGAAGGATTCACATTTTCAAAGAGCGAGGCAAAGTCAAAGCTGATTTTCACGTGTGATCATGATCAGATTTACTCACTCTCGCGCAAAAGAAGTCGCGATTCTGTCGACTCTTTATACGAGCCGTGCCCCTTTCAGGTGGAGGTTGTACAAAATGACGGCTTGTTTTCTTTAAACGTTGTTTGCGCTGAACACAATCACGGGCCTACAGGTCCAGCAGCGTCAGCAAAGAGACGGCGATACACTTATTTTCAGAAAACGCTTCAAGATGACTTTGTGCTCCCAAAAACCATCAAGCACGCGACTGCCCCAGGAACCCCTAGAGAAGAGCCAGTTCTTGAGGCGACGCAGGTCGATCATCTCAAAGCACTAGTGGGCGCCCTGCGATTCGATAACGCTCTGTTGCATGACCAGGTTGACGAGTACGGAAGAGTGACACATCTATTTTGGACAACGAAAGATTGCGTTGAAATGCTTGCCCAATATCCCGAAGTGCTGTTCATAAACTTCACCAAGTCTCCGAACGTGCCCTACATGATTCATATCGTTGGCATGACCGCGTTTAATACAACGTTCGAAATCGGGTATGGGTTCATCAATGAAGTAGGACTGGCAGACTTCCGCTGGGTAATGTACAGCTTGAAGGATATTGTGAGCAAGTATTTGCAAAAGGACTTTACACCGTCGGCAGTTATTACCCATCGAGAATCGATGCTCATCAGCGCAGTAGACAACGTGTTTGAGAACACAAACCAAATATGCGTGACTCAGTTGATGCGCGAAGTCAATGACAAGGTGAATATATTTGTGGACCCCTCAGAGCGACAAACATTTGTCAAACTGTTCCATGAACTTGTGGATTCAGAGACGCCAGACATTTTCACTTACAACGAGACCGACTTCCGCAAGAAATACGCAAAAACGCGCATTTTGGAGTTTGTAACGTACCATTGGCTTATTTATAAGACTAGGTTTGTGCGAGCCTGGGTCGATCAGCATTTACATTTCAACAACTACTCTATGGGCAAGGCAGAAATAGCGCAGGCCACACTGAAGGACTTTGCAGAAGAGTCTGGTGGAGACCTGCTAAAGATCTACTACCGTATCAAAAGCCTGCTTAAGCGCAAGAAAGAGGCTCATGAGGAGCAGGTTGAGCGCGAGCTTGTAAAGTGCCCCGTCAAGTTTTTTGTGCCATTCTACGATGACGTGCGATTCAAAATCTCTACGCACGCGTTGGAGATGATCAAGGAGCAGCATGAACTTTACCTGGAGGCAATTGCCGAGAATGAACCGCTGCACAGATGTACTAGAATGTTTACAACCACCACGGGATTGCCATGCAAACATACGCTATCGCGGCCAGTTACGATGGACGACTGTCACGCTCACTGGTGGCTTTCTAAGCAACGGCCAGTCCGTGACACTCTATCCGAAAGCGACCGACTTGCCCACGAGCTGACAAGCAAGTTTGACCGAGTGGTAGGTCTTGTAAAGCAACACTTTTTCAACTACTCGTCCCTTGAATCCCGCGAGTTTATGCTTTCCAACATGGTTAAATACTTTACAAAGGCTGGAGTGGATATTGATTCGCGGAGCGGGCTGACACACACACTTTCGTCTGCGTCGTTGAGTTCCATGGGCTCATCAGCGCGTACGCCACCACCGCCCGCAACGCCGCCACCGCGGTCATCCCCTGCTGCGGCAGAAGCTTCCGATGGGTCGCCCTTAACTATCAGCGTATCACTAAGCGGTGGTGAAGATGGGGATTCTGAAGTGTATAACAGTTTATCGGGGGCGGCGGATGCTAAGAAGCTGTTACTGCATCATCAGCATCAACATCAGCACCAACATCAGCAACATCAGCATCATAATATGGCGTTTAATCCGTCCACGCCTAGGCGATGTGGTAGATGTAATCAGGTTGGTCATAATTCGAGAACCTGTGGGCACCGACTGCCGTTGAATGACATGTAGGCCTGAGAGGGGGGTGCGGGAGGGTGCTATGATGTGAGAGATATAGTGTAATATTGATGGTTGTATATTAGAGATGTGATAAATTATTATATACCGGTATAGGTTATTAAGTTTTAAATTGTAGTATTGCTTATTAGATGACAATGTTCTTGGAACATACCGCGGTATATTTTGAAATTCCTTTGCTAGCGATCGTTCATCTCTTTCAACATCATTCAATTCAGACCAAACTATACAGTACATACACACACTGTATTGGTAGATCTCGAGCTCAAAGGGAGATATTATAAAAAAGTTGCGTCTTAGCTTGTAGTAGTGTAGTAAAAACAGAGTGAATATAATTAAAAAAAAAAAAAAAAAAAAACTCTTGAGGATATTGTAGGGCTTGTGTAGGTAGGGCCTTAGTGGGCTACTGGATTTCAAAACTGAGAGGAAAAAAAAAAGAAGTGCTGGCATGTTTTCAAGCATTTTCAAGCATTTCCAAATTAGGAACAGACACAACTGTTTCGACCTACAAAACGTTACTAAACCCGAAATCATGCTCGATTGGATTTTATCCACGAGCTCTAGTTTTCATCCATGGTTCTTGAGATTCAAGTTGAGAATATCGAATATCATGGTATCCCGGCATATAGTCTACAATTTATGCCCCCGTTCAACTACGGTACTAGTCTGGTCTAGTCTAACAAAATCGATTATAGTCTAGATACAAAAAAAAAAAAAAAAAAAAAAAAAAAAAAAAAAAAAAAAAAAAAAAAAAAAAAAAAAAAAAAAAAAAAAAAAAAAAAAAAAAAAAAAAAAAAAAAAAAAAAAAAATCGTTACAGTCAAGATAAATAAACCGTGGCAGTACATAAAAGTCTGCTCATAAGTTGAATAATAATAATAATGCAAAGAGGATTCTAAAGGTCAAAAGAAAGAAAGAAAAAAAAAAACGCCGCCAATATAGACTTCCACCATTGGAAAAGGCAAGCAGACGTCTCAAGAATAACCAAACTTAATCAGATCAACAATGTTTTAGCTCTCCTCTGCCACATCCCAGCTCTTTTCGGCGTAACTATGACTCCGAGCAAGGCCAAGGCTTTCATCAATGCCCTTTTTGTTGTCGTTACCATTATCGTTATCATTATCATCGTCATCATCATTATCATCATTGCCATCAGATTAATCATTACCATCTTCAACTTGATCACCCGCTTTTGATGTGACACCCGTATCTTCTGGTTTATTAAGCGGGTTGGAAACATCCACGTCTTCCAGCTCATCTTCCTCCAGATCGTCTTCATCATCATCTTCTTCGTCACTAGAGCCAAACAACAACTCGCTACCGTGCGCCGCCATTTGTTCAGAAACGTAGCGCGAAAATTTATCCGAGCCATCCATCTCGGCCACATCCCTTCTACCACGGTCGATGTTACTACCTCCCTCACCAGACTTTAAGTAGAAATCTTCGTCATTGTGATCATCATCATCTGCCTCGTCATAATTGAAAGTGCTTTCCAGGTCCATTGGCTCTTCATCATTTCGGAGAATAATTGCATTCGGATTGGTTTTAATCGGAGCATCTTCAGCACGCTGCCCACCCAAGATAGAATTGTACTGCTCGCGTGTACGAGTCAGCGTTTCGGAAACGTATTCAATCCATTCGGGGTTCCGAACACTTTCTTCAATAATAGGGCTTATAGATTCTGGATTGTAAACAGCAGTGAATTTCACAACCTCTTCAGAAATGAGTGTGAGATGACCCATGTAACCTAACCGGCAGTTGTGCAATTTGACGTATTCGGCACATTTGATTTGACCCTCACAAATGACCTCAATCAGCCTACCAGTCTGGAATAAGGAAATAGCAAGATACCTGTTATAACCATCAGTCATTGAACCATTGAGCACTTGCTGGACAACGTCAAACACGACATTATGCAGAAAATTATTCCAAGGGAACTTGAAAAACAAATTCAAGATGTGGGTAATAATTTGGTTGTCAGCCAGAGAAATTTTTAGTATATCGCCGACCACGGGGTTGATCCTCAGATCAATTTCCAATGGTGGAAAATCATCATAATCATCAACATCACTATCAATAGTGTGCCCATCGTCAGGCACAACCTTAGTCTTCTGCGCGTCAAGACTTTTTTCTTCTTCGAGTTTAAGATCGCATACTTTCCGACTAAGATAATCACTGTTGCGTCGATTTTCATCTTCTTTAGCTTTGGCTTTGACTTTGGCTTTTTCTTCTGGCGACTCAGTATATGGTAGAGGTGGATAGCCGCCTTGCGATTCAGCGATATGCTTTCGGACACGGATTCGTTCCAGATCACGAGTTCGTACAACAGCTTCACCACCAGCATCGTTCAACAGCACCATGTTGCTGCAATGCAGAAGCTCTGCAACTAGTTCGCAAATCTTAAAACGTTCAAATCCTAAAGGCTCGATCTCACCAAACGGGGTCTTCAGAACCTCATCGTGTTTCTTGACAAGCATAGCAGTGAGTTGAGACATGTTTTCGGCAAATATTTTTACTAGGGGGCCAAGATAAATAGGATCGCGCGTGGTAGGGGGGTGTGATTTGAGAGAAACTTGCATGACGGAAAAAAAGTCGTAGTCTGAGTTGTTCTTTCTGATTATTTCAATGACAACGCCTACTCCAGTAGCAAGTCCAGAACCACCATAGAGCATTAGTCGAACAAGCTCTCTAATGCGAGGTTCGCTAACAAGTTCCCTGGTAAGCTCGTTAGGACCAATAGTAGTATTATCGGAGTTTGAGTTAGCCGAAATTGTCACAAAAGCCTTAAGAAAGTCTCCCGCAGCTGTCTGGATAGAAGAAGAATGTTTTGGATCTAAACATGAAATGAGGGAAGGTATCAACTGTTGGTGTTGCAAAAACTCAATAATTCCTGTTGAGTTGTCAGGCTTATCAGATGATATCACCTTTAGCAAGAAGTCCATGAGCGGAGGGTTGTCAATATGCCTTATAAACCTTTTAACAAAGTTTTTTTGACTCTTGATGTATTGAATCGTTTCATCAGTTTTCTTGTCTAGCAAGTGTTCGTTGATTTTGGTAAAATACGTAGCATGGGTCATTTCGATGGGAGACGGAAAGTCCACAATAGTCCAGATTTCGTCCATAAGATCAGTGCTTTCCACAAGTGCTTCAGTTATAAGCCACACATCCGCTGAAAGGATGTCTGATGATATGCTAGCAAACATTAAAGTAGAGGCCTTGTTTTCGTAATATAGGTCCTCATCAGAATCGTCCAGGAGATGAACGGACTCAGTGATAGAGCCATTGGGTCGGATAAATTCGGCATTGAGCTCATCATCCTCAAGCAGCTGATCCATAGAGACGTTGACGATGTCTAGATCTGTGGGCGAATCATCTTCGTCTGGTGTATTTTTGGGTTCAGTTTTTCCAACCTCTTCAACAGCTTTTGGAGCAGCTGGGTCATTCGGGGACGCACTAGATTTATGGCTATTGTCTGGTTCAGAACCAGGAAAGAGCTCTTTTCGTGTGATATCGGGCTTAGAAACCAGTCTTACGAGCTGTCGCATCACCTCTGGGTCTCGTAAGTAGTCGATGAGCTTCGTGTTAGCTCCCAGTAGCTCCTGCAGAAGGTCTGGCTCTTCCAGGACCTCGACCAAAGTATGGTCTGGTCTGTCGAGTAATTTATCAATGGCTGATAAATTGGCTGAATTGTTCCCGATCCTCCAAAACGCCATGATGAACTGATAATAAAATGGTGGCTTGAAAAACGATAGGCGCTAAATGTGTTATAACACTGAGCAATACAATATGAGTCTAGTTTTCTTAGACAGAGTTATGCGAATCAAATCTAGATTCTTCTTGATAGGATTTCCAGCAGGCGGAGACAGGCGAATTTGTAGTAAACGGTGAAACAATGTGCGAGGGTCTATATCCTAGAAGTTGTGCCGAAAGATAAGCGCAAGAGGTGAATTGTACAGGGAATGCAAACGAGGATAGTTGAAAAATGAACAGGACGCAAAATAAATGAAGCCAAATGTGCTGCTAAAACAACAATCGCTGCGTAAGTGTTAACAAAATGGCTGTCACAAAGGTCCAAATGTGTATACGACATCAGATCAGGCATTGAAAACAAATAAATGCTTGTGATGGCCTGAACTTCCTGAAATGATGTCGAAGTGTGCAACGTTTGGGTCAGGCTCATTACCCGGATTAACAAAGAAACAAAATAAATAACCTAAAATCTCATGCAGCACCACCATTTTTCTACCGGCTGTACAAGGCGGCAATGGCCCAGTTGTATTATAAAGCCAGCTCTGTTTCACATCCACATGACATGACACAGAGATATCAAGACACGAAATTTCTAATTCATACGCCTTTGCTCTGCTCCTTCAAACGTCAACCTCGCTTGCTTTTTCATCATCGATAGAAAGATTCACTCATTGAACCTCATTGAACCTCATTGAACCTCATTGAACCTCGTTGAACCTTCAATTCCAGATATTGTTTTCATAGTGACCTCTCTAATATGCAAGTGGTTCCCAAATCTCCTGGGAGGTTTCCTCGGCTCCTGTCGATTGCTGGTAGGTATGTATTTGCCCCTCTCACTTTATTCCTACGCCTTTGATTAACCAACTTGTAGGCTTTTTGTGTACTATGTGATATTTCTCGTTTGTTGGCAATGCCCTTATAGCTCTGTTCTCACTGAATCCTCGCCCAGTCTTTGTCGCCCGCTGCATTTCGTGTTCAGCAAAGCGGATCACTACGTCGCACCCTACTATCAGCAGTACGTATCTCCGTATTATGATGAGTTTGCTGCGCCTTACGTGAAGGCTGCTCGCCCCTATACCGAGCACGTTCAAAATACGTTTCATACCAAAATGGCAGCTCCAGCTTTGGACAAGGGCAATGAGCTTTATGTTTCTCATGTTCATCCTGTAGTTGTCAAGAACTCGGAAAAGCTTAAAGTCCTAGCCCAGCCCTTTTCAGACAAGGTTGCTGAAGTATATCTGCTTCACGTTGAGCCGTTGAAATGCAAAGCCGGCGAGCTCTGCAAACACTATTTTTCGCTGTCTTGGGACTTTTCGAGCATTTACCTTTACCGGTTCAATGCGTACACTTTGAGCCCCGCCTACTATAAGATTTCCCACTATGCATACTCATTGGCCCAATACCTTAGAATTCACCTTTTTCCGCAGGTCAAGATTTATTCTAATAGTACAAAGGACTTTGTCAGGTCTTCTGTCAAGCATACCTGGAAATGGGTTGTTGGCGCTGTATCGCCCAAAGTTACCTCCATCTATGAGAAAGCTATCGAGCCCCAGGTCAACAAAATTATTGACAGGATTTTTCAGGACTCTGCCAGTGCTCTAGAATCTACTGTTTCTGGTACTTCTGCCACTCTACCCGACGCTCCCACCGTTTCTGCCTCCTTTGCTGGTGATTCTATTGCCAGCCCAGAAACTGTTGTGACTACCGAAAATTCAGTAGAGCCGTCTTCTACTCCCGTTTATAACACAGAAAAGTCCGCTGACCAGGCTACTGGTTACGATCAGGATGTAGGGGATCAGAAACCATTGCAGAAAACTAAAGCCCAAAAGCTCGATGTGACTGCAGAATTGAAAATATGGAAGAAGAGAGTAGACAAGACAACCACAGATGCTTTCGAGACATTTAAAAGTGAAGTGGAGCTTGAAAAAGAACGATTGATTACGGAGAGTCGTCCTGGATTCACCAAACTTCTTCAGGAGCTTTCAAAGTATCAACAAGAAGGGCTCTCTGGCGTTCTCCAATTGATCAATGAGATGGAAACTGTTATCAAGAAGCATGAGCATAGCTCTTATATCGAGGAAGAAGAGTTTCCTTGGACTCCAAAAACTTTGCAGGCAACCTTCGACGACCTTACGGATAGTATCGATGCAACAGGTGCGAGTGTAAGTAAACACGCTCAGACTGTTATCAAGGAGGCGCAAAGCAATACTGAAAGCATTAGATCCGATACAATCGATGTGTTGGATGAATTCTCTGACGTCGCTCTTCACGAGCTTGGGCGCAAAATGGTTTCTGACAGCGAGGTTGACACATCAACTGTTTCCGATGGCAAGGCCACGTGGAGCGACTGGAAGGAATTCCGACTTCTCAAAGAGAATCTTATCCAAACCCGACAGGAACTTGTTGATTACAAAATTCCACTGGATGATGTCCATAGCGTTCTTCGTCAAGCTACGGACACGGCCAAGGTTCTTTCACAAGACGCTACTCAATATCTGAAACAGCTTAAAGCCAAGGCTGATCATTTTTTGATTTTGAAGATGCAGAAAAATGAAGCAGCCAAGGCAGCTAAGAGTAAAAAAGAGGATGAAGAGGAGGATTATGACATCATATATTATGACGAGTTGGAAGGGGAAACTACTGGGCCTGTTAAAGAGACCAAACCCGTTGAGCAAGAGGCAGACAGAAAGGAAAAGGTAGAGGAAAAGGCACCGGTAAAGGAAGAAGAAGTGGAGGAGGAAGACGAAGATGAGGAAGATGAGGAAGATGAGGAAGACGGGGATGAGGAAGACGAGGATGAGGAAAACGAGGAAAACGAGGAAGACGAAGATGAGGAAGAATATGAGGATGCAGACGAGGATTACGAGGGGGACGAGGAGCCTGAGATTATCACGAGAACACAAACGAGAATCATTACAGTCACTTCCAGCTCATATGAACCTATTGCCACTGTTCACGATGAATTGTAAGGAAAATAGGTACTATCAAGCGAGCTCTTGTTGCTGGTGTACATTGTTTTATTTATTTATTCTTATTTTCATATTTTTATATAATTTTATAACTTATTTGTGGGCAAATTGTGGCCATACAAATTGCGTCCTCTCCTTGACCCATGATGGGCCATGGACTTGCTTCATTCGAGGTGATTTAATCTCGAGCCACTCCTGAATTAATTTCTCTCCTGAGCCTCGAGCTCTCCTTGGCTGCCACGCTAATACGCTGCCACGCTGCCACGCTGCCACCCAACAACAAAATATTTGTCCTTTTGGCCTTCCAAATATCCCAACGTATTGCATGTGATAATAGGCCCTAACCTTAAATCCATTTTCATGTGAAATATAAAATCTGAAAATTTTCCTCATTTCTTTTCCTTTCTTCTCTCTTCATCCTATTTTACTTCCAGGACTCTACAATATCTTACAATGTCTTTCCCTGCTATTTCCTACAAGGTTGCCGACATCGGTCTTGCTGCTTTCGGCAGAAAGGAGATCGAGCTCGCCGAGAACGAGATGCCTGGTCTGGTTCAGACCCGTGCCAAGTACGCTGCTGAACAGCCTTTGGCCGGTGCCCGTATTGCTGGATGCCTTCACATGACCATTCAGACCGCCGTTCTTATTGAGACTTTGGTCGCTCTTGGTGCCGAGGTTACTTGGTCTTCTTGCAACATTTTCTCTACTCAGGACCACGCTGCCGCTGCTATCGCTGCCGCTGGTGTTCCCGTCTTTGCCTGGAAGGGCGAGACCGAGGAAGAGTACCTCTGGTGTATTGAGCAGCAGCTTAACTCTTTCAAGGACGGCAAGAAGCTCAACTTGATCCTCGATGACGGTGGTGATCTTACCACACTTGTTCACGAGAAGTTCCCCGAACTTTTGAAGGACTGTTACGGTCTCTCCGAGGAGACTACCACTGGTGTTCACCACCTTTACCGCATGCTCAAGGATGGCAAGCTCAAGGTCCCTGCTATCAACGTTAACGACTCCGTTACTAAGTCTAAGTTCGATAACCTCTACGGATGCCGTGAGTCTCTTGTCGACGGAATCAAGCGTGCTACTGATGTCATGATTGCCGGTAAAGTTGCTGTCGTTGCTGGATACGGTGATGTCGGTAAGGGCTGCGCCATGGCTCTCCAAGGTATGGGTGCCCGTGTCCTGATCACTGAGATTGACCCCATCAATGCTCTGCAAGCCGCTGTTTCTGGATATCAAGTCCTTCCCATGGAGGATGCTGCCAAGATTGGCCAGATCTTTGTCACAACCACCGGTTGCCGTGATATCATCACTGGCGAGCACTTTTCCGTTATGCCTAACGACGCTATTGTTTGCAACATTGGCCATTTCGACATTGAGATTGACGTTGCTTGGTTGAAGGCCAATGCTAAGTCTGTTGTTAACATTAAGCCCCAGGTTGACCGTTTCCTCATGGACAACGGCCGTCACATTATTCTTCTTGCCGAGGGCCGTCTTGTCAACCTTGGATGTGCTACTGGTCACTCTTCTTTTGTCATGTCCTGCTCCTTCACCAACCAGGTCTTGGCCCAGATTGCTCTTTTCAAGGCTAATGACGAGGCTTTCAGAACCAAGTATGTTGAGTTTGCCAAGTCCGGTCCTTTCGGAGTTGGTGTTCACGTTCTGCCCAAGATCCTCGATGAGCAAGTTGCTCGTCTCCACCTGGAGCACCTCGGAGTTAAGCTCTCTAAGCTCTCTGCCAAGCAGTCTGAGTACCTTGGTGTTGACGCCGAGGGTCCCTTTAAGCCTGAAATTTACAGATACTAATTTAGTTTCAGGACTTGCCCTTTGTATATAAAACTGCATCAACTGCATTTTTCAGTTACGAATTCTTCATTTAGACGGCCTTTGTTTTTTTATGTTTGTTATGTTTATATTTATTGATTTGGATGAGGCTGCTAGCAGTCTCTAAATACAAAATCCTCAACGGAATTTCTTCAAGAATTGTTTTCAACTCGAAGCTTCAAAGCTATTGTTAAAGGGCTCATGAAAGTTGGCTTCAAAGCCGAGAATTGGCTTTAAATTTGGAAAGAGTTTTGATTGGATAAAAATGAGCACGTGAAATCTGACTAATTAATTACATACGCAGATCTGATTTAGAGGGCAAGGGCTAGATTAACCTCATCATCTTTCATCACAAATTTGAAAGTTTACTTAGTTTGACGAAATACACAAAAAAACCGCACCAAAGCACCATTTAATCATAGGCATACGTCCACGAAAAGACAAGAACTCATCTAGCAATGGAGGTCCCTAATTATCTTCAAAGTACCGCCTATGGACAGCGGTTTCAGCATATTCAGAAAAAGGCACGTGCCATTAGCATCAGCAGTAGCTCAGCGTCAGCTGCAGATGACACCATGAATGGCAGCAGTACCATCACCACCACCTCTTCTGGAGGATTACGAGCGACAAATGTAGCGAAATCTCTGCCGCAGAGAATCTATAATAAGTCAACAGTGAGAAATGGCAGCAGTGGTAGTACAGGGAGTCTTATGACTACACAGGTGCGACATCAACTCAATGTGCCTGTAGGTCCCGTCGCTCCGTCAACAGTGCCTATTTTTCGTGATGACCCAAAACCAATCTCGCAAACCTACGGAAGTTATTACGGAGATGTGGAGGATGATGGACAATCCCCTTCAGATGGATTGCTATTCGGAGCAGATGGATCGATATTCGGAGGAGGCAACAACAACATATCTAAAAAGGGAGAAACATTTACTAAACTAGTACTGCCATCGCAGGAAGTGCTGCCAGAACTGCCTAGGCGGTGGGTTAAGCATGAAGGAGACATGTCTATTGAACTTTCTGGGGACGGGACGGGTGTCAACTACATTGTGGACGCCAAGAATAACATTCAAGAAGCAAGGGCTTTAAAAACAGATCACGCAGTGCCCACCCTGTGCGGAGTTTTTTACTACGAGGTTGACATCGCCGTGTGCTCACGCGACCTTTTGCTCAGCATTGGGTTTTGCACAGACCAGGCCGACCTTAAACGACTACCTGGGTTGGAGCAGCATTCTTGGGGCTATCATTCCGACGACGGTAAAGCAGGGGCGTGCCAAAAGCCCGGCAGCGACTATGGCCCCGTGTTTGGGCGTAACGACATAATTGGGTGCGGAATCGACTTTACAACAAGAAGCATATTTTATACGAAAAACGGAATTCATCTGGGAGTCGCGTTCCATGACCTCGAGCTGGTGGATAGTAAAACGAAGGAGCAGCGCAAGTTTTATCCGAGCTTGGGGTTCAAGCCGTCAATTGGCTTGAGGACCAACTTTGGAGCGGACGAATTTCTGTACAACATTAACCAATACGTGCAAGAAAGGAAACAGGCGCTGTTAGAGACCATCACAAAGAGCGAACCAAAATCTGTTTTATTGGAAGACAGTGACGAAAGCACACCCAAGGACGCTGATCTGGTGCGGAGTCTTATTTCGTCGTATTTTTCATACATGGGATACCTAGAGACCGGCAAGGCCTTTGAGCAGGAGGCAGCAAATGGCAAGTTGGCGCGGGCGGGCCAGATGGTTGACGTAGACGAAGAAGACCACAAAATGGCAGATAAGGATGAAGAGGAGCGAGCAGATAACCAAGATATGGAGGTTGTTAATCGGCAGCAAATTGGGCATCTTATTACAGAAGGCAACATCACTCTTGCACTAAAGCACCTCAAGTCCTTTTACCCACAAGTCATTGAAGATCCAAGCAGTCTTCTTGTGTTTAAACTAGAGTGCTGCAAGTTTGTGGAGCTCGTGCGTGCAACAATCCCTGAGGAGGCCTCCACCAATAGTACGCAAGACGTTGAAATGACGGACATTGACAGCAGCACAAATGAATTAAATGCAACAGCAACAACAGCAGGAGGAGGAGGAGGAGCTTCCACATTTGACCGGACCACTGCTTTGAGCGAGGCCGTCGTGTGCGGGCAACAAATTCGAGTGCGATACAAGGACGACATGCGGCCATATGTCCGCAAGCGGCTTCCTCTTGTTTTTTCGTTATTGGCGTACGACGACCCCCGCGAAGACCAAAGTGTTGCGTTTTTGTTGAATGCTGACCAGCGAGTTGGGCTTGCGGAAGAGGTCAATGCCCAGATTCTCGTGAGCCAGGGGAAAGCGCCAATTCCGGCCTTGCAGCGGGTTGCGCAGCATACCATGGGGTTGGTGTGGGAATTACAGTCTACGGGTAGATTAGAGTCTAATGTTCTCAACATACAGCAGGATTTTCTTTGATTGATTATTTTCTGTTTGCTAGTGGTGGTGAACGAAGGCTTTTTTTTCTTCGAGATGAGAATAGATTTACAACAAGTAGCTTAACTATGTTGGCAAAAACAGAATAGAGACATGACTTTTGCAAGAGTTAACGATTGATTACTAGTAGAAAGGGTCATCAGAGAGATTTATATATTACATTACGTGTAGACACCCACAGCATCAATCAAGAATATGCTACCAAATCTAAGAACCAACCAGTTAGACAGTGAATGAAAAGTCAGAATGAATGACAAAAAAAAAAACATACCCAAAGCAAACTGAAGCTGCAATTGCAGTTGCATAAGATTTAATAGTGTTTACAGCACCCGACTTGTCTGAGAGCGCAAACAGTCCAGCTAGTGAGAGCGCTATAAAAACGGGGACAGTTAGCAAAAGGGAGAGATATTTGATGTGTGTGTATGTGTTTCCGTTTCTCATGAAATCTTACCAAGAACAAGCGCAGTGAAAGCCCATTGACCTTGACTTTCAAGTGGCACAAATGGCTGAAACTCCGTGCCTTGAGCCCAAGCAATCTATTAAAAAAAAAAAAAAAAAAAAAAAACACGTTAGCTAGAGCCAGAGTAATACGTTATCAAATAGCTACCAGTATAGCCATACTAGCAAAAACCAGTGACCTGGAGAGCGGAGTCAGCAACATACATGAAGACCTTGAAGAGTTCGTGCAGACATTTTATTTAAATAAAAAAATAGAACTGGCTACAACTGATACTACTTCAAATCAATTGAAGAAAGTGTTGAAAAAAAAAAAAAGGGTTGTGAGTGTGTGTGGATTTTTAAAAATGGTGGATTTTGTGTAAGTTTGGCTTTTCTTGGGATGGACACGAATCATGGATTATAGGGTAGGGGCTTTTATTGATGTGACCGTGAGGCTGAAGTGAATTCTTAATTCTTAAGAGTGAAGTGAAGAGTGAAGAGTGAAGGCTACAGAGACAATTGGCTGGTGGTCTACAAAGCCACAAGACTGGCAAAGAAGCGCTAGCTTTCAAAGGCTTGTAAAAACATAGGTTGTGATACTTATTAAAAGGAAGTAATTTTGAATCCTGAACTCTTGTTTGGAATATCAACGACACTTGGATGTTCTCAAATCCACATCTCTCACAATATGGCTTGATCATGACATGGACAAATATATGGACTAACAGCAGCCGACAATTGAAGACTTTAAAAACATTTAGCAAAAGTATATGTATTTCATAATATTTTATAGGGTTATAGTGAATTTAAAAAAGTTTCATAATATTTTATAGGGTTATAGTGAATTTAAAAAAGAGGTTCAGAGAGTCGACTAAGAGAAAGTAAAGATAAATCACAGTATGCATTCTAAAGAAAAAAAAAAAAAAAAAAATCATGTTAGAATGAGCTCGCTCGACTTGGGGACAGTATACTTCGAGATATCTTATCTGATTTGACTTGACTGATATCTGGACGTTAATACTAAAAACAAAAACAAAAAAACATACCATTTGTATTGTATACACAAGTTTGCTTTGCAATTGACACATTTTTTTTCTTTCTTTTAGCTTCTTTACTTCTTGCAGCATCCAGAAGAGCACGAGCAGTCGGCAGAAGAGGTGCAGGCAGCGCAGTTTCCACAAGAGCAGGCCATTGTTAATGTATATAAAATTTGGGGGAGAAGGGTTGGGTGGTTTGGTTGGTTGGTTGGTTGGTTGAAGATTTGATTGAGTAGAGAAGTTAAAGTAGCAGATGATAATGAATAGGAAGAGGAAAAGAAAAGGGAAACTAAATTTGGAGGAAAGCGGTCTTGTATTTATAGGTTTATGAGAATTCACTGTGTGCACATGTGTGTGTGGCACTGTCTGCGTGCAGTGACCGGTAATTATAAACGCGCCTATGAGGACCATAATGAGGTAGCTAGCTAGGTTTCTACTAGAATTAATCTCTACCGGTACGTAGTTACTAGTTATGGGGCCGGTTTTGCAATGGCATACGTCGGAATCGATACATGTACTGTACATTTTAAATTTTTTAATTTTTTTTAGTTTTTTTTTTTTAAAGCGGTAGCTTTAACGTTTGTTTGAAAAGGCTTACCGGTACCGGTATGGATGCCATTGGCGGATGGCCAGAGTCATCATGGAGGGAATTCAATACGTATATACTGTATTCATTCTCGTGAATTTCGTGGTGTGGCCAGTCAGCTGAAAGTCAAGTAAGCGCAATAATAATTTTGGTACAGTAATAATATTTTTTTCATGATTATTGGTCATTATTATCTTATGATTTGAATTATATAACACCTGAATGGTCAGGTCCGGTAGATGATCGAGATAAGTTTTCCGTCATCCAATCAAGAATATGTTTAACATGACCATGTGAGCCAGTTGCAGTTGCAGCTGCAGATAGCTCTTGTTTTGAAATAAAATAATAAAATAAAATAAAATAAAATGAACATCATCATCATGTCTGTCCGGCCGCTTCATCGAGCTGTGGCGAATGGTGAATGCCATACCGGTATAAGCTTACCAGCTCTAGAGCAAATTATGTAGCCTAATTGTGCTCATAATGAACCTGTTTTTTTTTTATTTATTTATTTTTTGGTCATAGATTATAAGTGGAATGGAATAGAATGGGCCTGAACCCGAATTCATTTGAGTTTTTGGATTTGTGATGTCAACTTGTCGACTCAATGTCGAGTACGTAGCTAGTCGACTCAATTGTCAATTGCTGTTGTCAACAGACTCAACACGATTGATACACTCGGATACTCACACATCCGATACACTATTAATTTATGACGACCAGGAATATTACAGTAGTCGACTAGTCTAGTTTAAAATTAATGAATACGATACCGGTAATAGCTATGTAATAATAACCTGTTTTCAATTTCAATTCAAAACTCTGATAACAGTCGTGGAGTACATGCATGTGCAACTAGACTAGTTAGCTAGCTATAGCTGAGCCGGCACCTATGTCTCCCGCGCGGTAGAATAGCTAGACTCTAGCTGACTCTCAAGATTGCTTTGCTTCAACTGTACCTACGTAAGAATGGCTAATTAGACTAGACTCTATATATATATTATAAAATATTTGTGGTCAAAATATTAATCTTGGCCACGGTGATGGCTCAGAATGGTTGTTGAGTGGCGAGAATGATCCGTCTATAGTTGCGGGCAATGGTAACTTGCGGCGCGCACATTCAGTTTAAAACAAATCAGCTAGTCTATACCGGTAGAGCAAACTTTAGCCCAGGAAAAAGGCAAAAGGCACACAGGCCTGCAAAAGGCAAAAGGCAAAGGAAATGCCATTGCAATATTGTGTGGTGACCACTGACTACTGATAACTTGTGGTAAATCAAGATATCGAAATGAGGTAGACAATAGTGGCTTTCTCTTTTACACACTGGGGCTGAGCTGGCCAGTCCTACTATGTAGTCTACTGAGACTCTAGCCGCTCTACTGAGGCTCTACTTTTTTTTTTTTTAACCTAGGCCTATAGCTAGTTTAATTATTTTTATCTTTGAATTCATGATCAATTGGATCTCTCGTCTTTTGCCTTATGTAGCCTATTTTGCTCAAATGGTTTTTTTTTAATCGGTTGTTTGTTTGGCTTGCTCTCTTGAGCTACCAGCCGGAAAACGACTTTACCATCGCTAGCTGGCCATATATACCGGTATGGCCCACGAGGTTAATTACGCATACCAAGCGAGTAATTAGAGTATTTACATAGTGGGAGTATGCTACAGCCGCTACACTAGCTATAAAAGACTCTAGAAAGAGCACGGTTATAAAGTTATCGCGGGTATAGATTACTCAAAGTCTCAGAATCCCAAAGTCAAACACATGTCTACGCCAAGTTTTTATTAAAGAACTGCAGCTGTGCTGTACTTTTGACCTTCCCGCTCTATCCCAGTTGATTAGTTCATATTATCAGCCACCCGGCCGGCTGTAGGGATGTAAAGCCAACCAACAAAGAGGAAACAAGGGTACTATGTGATCTACCGTCGAGCTTTAGTACAGAGAGCATAAACTTCATGAAGTATGTCAAATATGCATAAAAAATACAGTGCCTTTAGTCTATAGACTAATGTACTCTCTCCCGCCGGCGCCAAAAAAT
Organism: Geotrichum restrictum; assembly: GCA_030563985.1. Lineage (NCBI taxonomy): Eukaryota > Fungi > Ascomycota > Dipodascomycetes > Dipodascales > Dipodascaceae > Geotrichum > Geotrichum restrictum. The sequence goes on along the minus strand of JAJMKT010000053.1, from coordinate 15,757 downwards.
CTGCCACGATTTCAAACAGCACCGATATAATTTTGGGAATTCCTACATGTTTCTGAACCTGATAATATTGCTATACGGTAGACACTTCGATGTCTGCCTTCTACCGTAGTCGAGTACAGTTAACAGTAACTTAACACTACGTAGCCTACTGGACAGTGGACACTGGACACAATATACAGAGTCAACTTCAACAATTGCTCATATTGGATTCGAATCGACCTGTTTTTTTGCGATTACGATTGGGAGAGTTCGCAACTGCAATTGTTGGATTTGCACATGCGTTTGACTGGAAGGCCTTCAATCAGGGGTTTACGTCATTGGCCAGCTCATGATGATAATCATTAAGTGGTCCTAATTCTAATTATCTCAGTAGAGCCACTGTGTAGTCGACTAGATATGATTAATATTGTCCTTTGATTCCTCTTGACCCAGCTGACCTTGAGGATTTGGCTTTTATCCCATGTTCACAATCGATTAATTTATACAGTCAATTGCTACGATTGTACTATACTGTTTACCGGTAGAGACCAATTGACAGCCAATATTGACAGACTTTTTTCTATACGGACTTCCATGTTGAAAGTGCCATTCATCAACCAAACTATTTACATATATTACACAGGTTCAAAACAAACTTCATGAAGCTAGCTCAAACCCAGGCCCTGTCCCCTGCCCTATCCCTGTTCCACACCCAACCAACCATCTACTTCTTCTCGCTCTCGCTCTCGCTCTCAGTCGAAGACGATCCAATCATATCAGAAAGGTAGCCCAACTTTCCATTCCAAATCTGGTACCCGCCAACACCAACCATGATAGCAGCCATAATCTTAATAAACACATCATACCCAAATACAGGGTTACTCTGTTGAGGAGTCCGTGGTCCCCAAGGTCCAAAAGCAACAAAAAGACCTCCAATTGTTAGTTAAAAAAAAAAAAAAAAAAAAGTCAAAGAACACCAAACATCAAACATCAAATCACACTTACTAGCCTGCTTCTCGAGAAGACTCAACTCACTCCACTCACTCCTCATCCGCTGCTCCAAATACAACGCAATCTCCTCCTGCTCCAGCGGGTCAATCTTTTCCCACCGCTTAGCAAGAAACTCCAAATTCGGGGCCTCCTCAATCACCGGCACCGCCGTCCCCTTGGTGCGCGACGCAAGGATGGCCGCCCGTGTCTCACCCTCATCCTCGTCATCTTCGCCGAATTTGAACGCTTCTTGTAATGCGCTGCTGCGCTTACGGCGCGCTACTCTTGACTTGATTGTGCCGTCATTTAGGGCTTGAGAACTGGTGTTGAAGTTGCGGAGGTGGTGGCTTGAAGTTGAGAGAACAACAACAGCTTGGCTGCGCGTTGAACGCAATGGAGCGTGGAGGCAGTTGCGTGCAATGGTTGAATAGGTTAATCTGTACATGGCTCTGAAAATTGGTATTGAGTCGTGGAAATGCTTGAATTTGACGTTTGGAATTTCATCATGTTGAATCACAGAGTCAGCTATGATTTGGTAAAATTTGTTGCCCTAACCCATCAATAAATGCCATCGCCATTCAATTCAATTCCTTAGCAAATTCTGCAGTTCCTTAGTGTTTATGGCCGAAAGAAAGATATCAATTCAGACTTCACTCGTTAACGTTAACGACATCATTTAAAAGGACATTTAGTAGTGTTTAGTTTAAATTATCAATGTCATAAAATCGTTAATGGTATAAAATTCGCAAAAAAAAAAATCAACAGCTAGCTAACGCTCCTCCTTCACATTGTTTGACAGAATCTTCTTCTTCATGTCCATCAAATCATTCACATCCCGGGCCTCGTTCTTTTCCACAACCAAGTTCTTCAACCACTTGTTCTCCATTTCCAGCTGAGCAATCTTGGACTTTAACGACTGGACCGTTTCCTGCAGGTCCTTGGCTGTGCGCTCCATTTGCTGCTCACGCATCTTCTTTTTAATACGGAACCGAGCGCTGGCTGCCGTGTTTCGCCGTCGCTTGTCTTCTTCCGCGGCTACCCGTGACACATCGTCAAGCTCGGCAAACTCGCTATCATCCCGCGAGTCCGTAGACACATCCACAGATGTGGCAATGCTGCTCTTGCGCTTCTTGGAAGCAGGTGTGGTCGTTGGTGTTGAGTTCAACGACGATGCTGGCGACGAGCTGCTCATTTCAAAGTAGCTAGCAGGGGGAGCTCCAAACTCAGCTTGGGGGGATTGGGGAGACTGATTGGTATTGATCATGGAGCTAAGCGCGGGAGACGCTTTGAGATGAGACAGCCTGGGCTGTGTGTGCGCATTGTGGGGAAGCTTGCGGTATTGATGGGCTTCGTTCTTGGGTCTCTGCTCTTTGCCCATGAAAGAATTGTTGGTGAGCATGAGCTCGTTGGCAAGCGAGAATTGCTGCAGAGTTTCTAATTGAGGACTGAAAAGAGGCTCTTCAGTATTTCTCGTGCGCATGGAGTTTGAAGGGGATCCAGCCATGGAGGATGAGGACGAGAAAGCCTTGGTTTGAAGTTGCTTTTCTTGCTGCATAAGAAGATCGTCTACGGATACCGCAATATCCGTAGAGCAGCCCATGTCAAAGTCAAAGAAATGGGTATTAGAAAAGATGGAAAGGTCGTCATCGTGGTGCGGTCGGTGGTTAACTTGGCTATTTGTGCGCTTGCCGTTTGCGTTTGTGTTATTGTTACTGTTTGGGTCTGAGTTGGGAGGACTGTACGAGTCAATAGAATCGTCAATGCTATTGAGGTTCGCAATGAACTGCGACACGTTCAGAGTTCGAGAAGACATGGAGAAGGGCTTTTGATGACTGAAAGAAACAAGTAAAAAGAACAAGTAAAAAAAGAATCTGCGAAATGGAGGAAATGTTGGAGTTTATATTTTTGCGCTGAACGAGACAGAGAGAGCAAACAGACCAGAGACCCAAGTATAATCACGTAACATATCAGGTCAGCAAGCCACAATCTCACTCGGGTATACCGCATTTCACCATATCACGTGAATTGCACGTGAATACCCAAACCCAACGCGATGGCCTGAGTCTTCTGAGTCTTTGGCACTTTGCACCAAAACTTTGCACCAAAACTTTGCACCAAAACTTTGCACCAAAACTTGAGCTTTTGAGCACCTAGGTAGGCCAGAGTCAGAGAGGGTCGTGGGTCGGATCAATTGATTGCACAGTCCCATTGGATCGCAAGGGCGGCGAATTAGCCACAAAAAGCGCTACTATTGTATGTTAATAATACCCGTAGAACGGCCGTAAGTTTTACACCAGTGTTAAATGGTGTTTGACCGGCGGCTCAGAGCTTATAATGCTAAAAAAGAAGGCCGAAACCGCCAAAAACACCAAAAAAACTAAAAGGAAAGGACCAAAAAGACCAAAAAGGCCCAGAAGGCAGTTGGACACTCTCGTCCTCTCCCATCTATTGGGCATTGTGGCTTGCAATGGAAGAGCTTTACCGTAGTGAGAAAAAAAAAAAAAAAAAAAAAAAAAAAAAAAAAAAGTCAATTGAGCTTCTAGAGAAAGACCATCGGCATTGTATAGGCCGGTGTATGCTGGCCACCTCTTAGCAGACATGTAGTTGGCTGTTGCAATGGCTGTCGTTAGTATACGGCTTGGTATTGCTTGGAAGGCATATTCTATTCTACATGTTTGTTTGACAGGTCGCATGGGGTGGCGCTTAAGAGGACATGGCAATACTGGGGTGAGTTCTGCGTAAGAGCAGGCTATCCGCTGTCAGAAGTCCATGTTGGTGGTAGTTTTTTTTTTTTTTTCTGGTTCCGTATACCGTAAATGCTGCTTAACTTGAGCTTGTTTTGACTCTCGTAAATTTAAGCTCTGTTAAGTACGTACTGTAGTTAGCTAGCTAGAGCTCCAGTCACTGGAAATCACGACATTCCAGTCTCAAACGTAGCAATATTCGCCTGCTTCATTCAATTTGTGGCTTGCTTAAAGGACCGTTGCCGGTGTCGTCGTTAATGAAGAATACATGGGAAAATGTGCTGTTTTGGGATAATATTAAAAGAGAAGGAAAAAAATTAGAAAAAAAAATAGATTTGTGGCTTGCTCGGATATGTGCGCAGCGATCGACTAAACGGGTCTGTCAACATTAATATTATGACTAAATGATTACCAGTGATTAGTCCACTTTGTTACATAAATAATAGTCATCAATTACTAACTACTGATTAGCTAGTTGTGACTAAATACGTCATAAGCGGAACAACTAAAAAAATTAACGTTTGATTTAGTTTCGCCGTGCGATGCCGGACCTCCGAGGATCACAAAATTTAGATATACCGCAACGAAAGTTACCGCTCGATAATTTTTGGGTTGTCATTCATAGGTTCACTGAACTTCGCTCTGCACCACCTTACCATCGATCCTTGACTGTATACCCGGTATACCACACATAATGCTCTACTTCCTGCGACGCCAACCCAAAGCCTCTTCCTTGAAGTCATTATGGGCGGCTGGTAGCAGAAGATCGTTATCTTCTACCGGTACCTCTCACAACAACCATACCGTCTCGCCGCTGGGATCAAATGTCGGGGTCAGCACTTCTAACCAGGAGGACCCGAACCAGCCCATGTATGTGTTTCAGCCCCTGTCCATGCGGGCGCAGGTGTCGCCCATGCGCGTGGCCACAACGTGGATAGACGCGGTCAAGGCCCGCGAACGGCGTACTAGCGATTGGATTTCTCAAAACGAGACTGAACTTGAGAGTGGGAAACTGACGATGGACGATATGCCCGTCAAGTCGTTTAGTAACTCGGCAGTGGGGACTGTGGATGTCGTGGACCGGTCGCCGGAGGACTCGTTTAGTTATGTGGTGCTCCCGTTTAAAAGCAGTAAGTGGCTGTTGGATGCCTATGTTAATGCGCCGGGGAGATTGAGAATCGGGCAAATCTTTCAGGATTTGGATGGCCTCGCGGGAGTAATTGCTTATAGGCACTGCTACCCAGCCATGCCCGTCATTATTACGGCGAGCGTGGATCGCATTTATATGAAGAAGCGGTTACAAGATATAGGCAACTTGAACGTGACGCTGTCTGGTAACGTAACGTGGTCCGGTCGATCGTCGATGGAAATCACCATCAAAGCGGCCACCCATTCAGACAAAGACGACATGACTGTTGATAGTGTCATTACGGCAGACGACATCAAGGAGGAAAACGTTTTTCTGACGGCCAATTTCACATTTGTAGCCCGCAATCCCGAGACCGAGCGCTCACTTGCCATCAACAAACTGGTTCCGGAGACCAAATCGCAAAAGGTGGACTTTGTGCGCGCCGAAAAGTACAATGCCCACAAGCGCGAGCAGGCCAAAACGAACGATCTCAACTCGACTCCTCCGTCTGAACAGGAGTCAAGGATACTGCATACCATGTGGCTTCAGCAAAGTCCGGACCCGGAAACCACCAACGCCACCGCAGCTACCCACGTTGTTACCCACATGCAAGATACGAGAGTTAGTTCCACGGCCATTATGCAACCCCAGTACAGAAATCATCACTCGTACATGATCTTTGGGGGCTACCTTTTGCGCCAGACTTTTGAGCTCGCATACAGCTGTGCCGCCACCTACTCCCAAACTATTCCCAGGTTTGTGTCTTTGGACTCTACTACTTTCCGAAACCCGGTTCCCGTTGGTTCCGTTTTGAACCTGACAGCCACAGTTGTATACACCGAATTCATTAACCGCCAACTGACAGAGCCAGGCTCCACCGACACCGACACTGATACTGAAACCGCTCATCACACCATCACAAGCAAGCCCGGTACACTTATCCAAGTTCTAGTCGAGTCCACTATCCAAGACCTCAGTGTGCCCGGGAGTCCGAAGACCATCAAAACTGGTCAATTCGCTTATTCTTACTTTGTGGCTGCTGTGCCCAAAGCGGCACCCCCAGGAGCTCAGCCAAAGTTTTTTTCAGTCCTTCCACAAACCTATGCAGAGATGATGGATTACCTCCAAGGTCGTCGCAGGTCAATTGAGACAGCCAACTTTAACACTTACGTGCGGCTGTTGCCCAATCCAAAAGAAATCGTGACAGAGTAGAATACTCAATTTTCATGGCTTGTTTTTCTTCCTTTTTTTCTTTTTTTTTTTTCTTTTAGATTATACTGTATAGACACTAGACTAGAGAGACCTTATAGAGATCTTATTTTTAATACCAATAGAAGATAGAATTTGGTAAAAAACACGGAGAACGAGCAAACACTGCTTGCTAATTCGACCAACGTGAATGCCCAAACAGAAACCACGACACAAGACCAAAGCTCGCTAAGCAAGACATTGAGTAATTGGAGTTATCAACAAACAGAATTTCAAAGCGCAAAGATACAGTAGTTCAATTGGAAGGAATACACAAGGCGGCGAGAGCAGAAATGAAAGCTGAGAACAAAGGTTACCGCATCCGTCGTCGAGTATCCATGCCTGCTTCCAAATTGCTCAGCGGGAGGTTTAGACTCGACTAGAGTTGATAGCCTTCTATGGACTTCCAATAATCTACCGAGGGTATTTAGCAAGGTGATTGGACGGTATGAGCCTTTCTCTCATCCCTTCCAGCCTTTACGTAGAATGACTGTCGTTCCCTCTCGAAAGCCTTTCGGGTGGTATCCCAGCGCCACACATCTTCCTAGTACTTTCTTCAACATGTACTGTATAGGCATGATGTGGCCAATCAATCCAGTAAGCAGCGCAGCATCCACGGTTGGTCAAGTAAAAGGATTGTGCGGCAACAAGAAGGGTTATCTTGAATATGCAATTATACATTACTTGGACTGAAAATGTATGAAGCAATAAGCTAATCGCTTAAATAACACGACTGGGTTGATACGCGTACTATCACTCATACCATATATTTTGCTTGTCGCCGTCGCCGTTGGCAATAAGGTCACGCTAGCCGTGCCGGCAACATGTACTGTCGGTGTTGGATCTGCCTCATTTCTAATCGGTCTGTCTAGTACTGCTTCATCTCTAATCGGCCTGTTTAGGATTTCTTCACTCAAATTAATCTCGCTATCACGGTCTCGACTTTCCAACACGTCGTCAGACGCGTAGATTCGTGACTTCATAAATTCTATTGAATCCGCCTCAAATGTCGCAGGTGTCTCGACCAAAATGACAGGCACGCCTGGACCCAAAGCATCGATCAGACACTACTGTGAAAAACCTCATTTGGACTGTTGTATCCTCACATACCAAGCTCCCGTTTGCTGTAGGTCCAATAAGAGTTCCCCAGTCACGGTCGATGATAACCCGCAGTCTCTGTCCGGCTATGGATTCAAGCTTACTCTGCATATCGTTTAGCGAGCCCAGAGTAATTGCGGTAGTCAAACTTGCTAAGTATACCGTTACGCACCATATAATCAGAGGTATCATCGTGTTTAAAGCACAGTACGATGAACTATGTAGGTGAAAGGCTAACAGTCGTGATCTGTATATAAGAGAATACTGCTAGCTCGGATCGTGGAATCCAACAGTACGTCAAGTAACGATAACAAGAATAACGGTGAGGAGAGAAAATCATCCCCGCTACACACAATTAATATAAAAGTGTGGTGGTGCTTGAACCCAAATCCACCGATATTCCAACACATGGTGCTAGGGGCCTAGGGCCTAGGCTGCTAGGTATAGAAGTTTTTTTCCTTTTCAATGTTTAGTAAAGCTGCTTGATTTCTGGTATTCTAGGAATACAAACTAGATATCAAGTGGATAATGTTATGGCTCAGGACCAGTGTTTACATCCCCAAAAGCGGCCATTAACTGTTAAATGCAGAAGGAGGAGTAGTATTAAAGGCATGCTTTGGGCCTTGTACAATGCCAAACGGTTATGTTGAAAGAGTTGCTAACGCCCACAGCAGGAGGGCCATTTCATATTTACTCTTTAATTACTCTGTAATCAATTCTGGGGAGCTTTTCTTGTCCCTTTTTAAAAGAATTAAAAAAAATTGAAAAAAATTAATAAAAAAAGCTACTGGCACAGTATTCGATTTTTTTAAATAATTTCGGGTCGTTCAATTATGAGCTCAGGCACACTACCCTCTCCAGCCTCCAAATCCAAATCACTATAAGGCCTGCTTCCCGTTGCAGAAGCCATTGAGCTCACTCCAACAATATGCGACTCCTCATCCGATTCATCTTCCAAACTGCCCAGGGACGTCCTACGCTTGTCCATTGTCGTTAGTTGCACGGCTGAGCCTGCTGCTCCTCCTCCCATCGCCGCATCCATGAGTCCAGCAGAATCATTACCGCCACCCGCATAATAGTATTTATTGTTTCCGTAGCTTGTGCTGCGACGGTGGGGGTGCTGTCGACTATGAGGCTGGTTCCACCGCGAGAGGCCTGCAAAGAGCGAATTTACAAACCCGGCAGGCCTGTCCATGCCGTCATCGAATCCGTCAATAGAGTCGCCAGGTGAGCCGTCTTCGTAATGGACGCCCCTGGGTCTGGAATCGTTGAGAAGCATTGCACGGTGCATGAGGCGCCGGTTACGCCATACAAAAATTACAAGTCCCGCTGTAAGAATTACAACCACAACAAGGGCCACGCCTCCGGCTCGGTAGTAAGCTTTCCATGTCGCTTCTTCAATGTCTTTGTCGCTGGCATTGCCTTCACTGGCATTGCCTTCGCTGTTGTCGCCGGATTCTTCTGGTAGCTTTTCTTCAGGAGATTGCTCCTTTTTGGAGTACCCTGGAATGCCAATGAACTGGTTAAGCAGAGTGCGAGACACTTCTGGCACGTCAAAGGGGACCATGTGTGACGCATTGAATACTTTAACGTATGTCAGATTTCGCCCTGACTGATATGTTCCTGCTGCCTCTCCTCCCACGTACCAACTTTCTTCCACTTCGCTGTCTTTGAAGCCTCCTAATTCCTTCACTGGAGCGGATTTGGCTGGTCGAGCTTCCCCGGCCCCTGGTCCCCATTTTAGGGCTGCAATAAGCTTGGTATTACCAAGGTGGTTACAAATCAGATCCTGATCACCATTGAACATAAGTACCTGTACACCTGCCTCAAGAATTCGAGGAATGATTGTGTTTGCAGGCGGTGAGTTCTTCGCTTTGAAAGCCTGGCCCACGGGTCCAGAACATTCCTTCCATCTAACCTGCTCCTCCTGGTCAATGTTAAGCGCAGCAAGCACTTCGGGTCGACGTAGGTATGGCGTCACCTGCGCCAGATCTTCTGGCCAGTTCATGCCACAAGATGAAAATGTATCTTTTAAGCGAATATCGTAGATGTTAACACACGCATTGGAGTCAGTTTTAGGAAGATTGGTAGCTAGGAACATTTCTTGCAGCAAAGTGTCCAAAATTGCGTCGCATTTCTCAACATTGATTGAAACGCTGGGCATATCTGCAAGAGCTTTTAAACATTCACGCTGTCTTACTTCAATGCTTGCAGCAACTGAGCTCCCTTGCTTCACTAGCCCAGTGGAGTAAGCAAAAGGAACGTAAGACAGATACTGTTCAACAGGATCGATCCAGCCGTTGCCAATCAAAACACCTTTCAAATCAATTGCTTGAATTCCTTGTTCTTTGAGCTGAGGATTATTCGTGAGATTCCTGTTGCGAGCATTGATAGCGTCTGCAAGGTATGGGATGTATTGCCCAGCATAACTCTCACCAGCAATGTATATTTCGTGTTGCTGTTGCTCAGGGAATATTTTAAAATAATTGTCCAGAAATGTTAACATGTCAGCCGCCATTTCAGGGAGCTCATGAATATACGAGTCTGTGTCTGCTGTGCTCAATCCAACTCCAATCGGTTGATCAACAAATAATAAATTGGCGTCTTTGTTCCATGCCCCCTGGTTAGCTACAAGCGTGTTTTCGTCCTTGACCCTGAAGGGGCCAATTTCCATAAGCGCACCGTCCATAGACGAGCACCCCGGTCCGCCATTTAACCAGATGACCTAGCTTGTTAGAGACTGTAGACCAGAAACTGTAAGCAAATATTAGGGTGCAACTTACTGTCTTTTCCTTGCTAGTTGTTTTAAACTCGCTGTGGAAATTCCAAAAAAATAAATTGCCGTCGTGTTCTGGCTTAACCGGAATATGTCTATGCTTTTGTTAGCGAAAAAACACTCAAGTCAAATAGCTAATTTCCACATCGACTACCTACCCAGCATGCATTAACGGGACGTGTCCGCTATACGTGTCCAGCCCTGGCAGAGACCGCACGTAAAAGTCGGCAGAGGATTTTTGATTCGAATCTTTGCCTTCAACATCCAGCAGACCCAAGCCCAGAATGAGCAAAAGGCCAGCTAATAGGGAATATGACCTGCTGGCGACACTCGCGTATACTCTCATCTTCTAGAATCGTATGTGAGGAGGATTCAAGAAAGTCGCACAAGGCTTCACCCAATTCAAATTCAAAGACCAACAGTAATCAAAGAACCTCTTAATAGTGCCGCTTCAATTAAGTCTATCTAGAGTCGTGGTGGTCGTCTGGTCAGTGGATTGGTTTGAGTGCCTGTGAGGTTTATTACCAACGTTGAGGCAGACAGCGAAAGTAAGAAATACGTTTTGGCTGACTCAGCGTAAAAAACAACACTTCATAAAACATTAGACTGCCATTTCTCTACTATGGCCCATACGTACTTGATATATATCTAGATCTTCATAATCCCCTCGTACATTCATAATGAATTCAACGAACTCACTAAATAAAGGACAGCTCTGCTGCAACACTTTGATAGTTCCCTGAAAGCTTGTTATCAGAGTCCCGCACATTTCGCACGCTATTGCTAAGACTGGTAGACCGCTCTTTGTTGAATGGAACAAGCTTTGTGCTTGACTTCCGGTTCAGCGGAGGTACTGCCGTGGATGTGGACCCTACTGCACTTGTGATGGTTCCAACATCCCCGTCCAAACTGTAGTTGCTACTGCTGCGATAGTCAATTGCCTGCCCAAAAACTATTGGAGGGTTTGTCCCGGAAACCTTCTCCCACTCCCACTCCCCTCGCGAATTTAGTCGGGGCCGTATCCGCTCGCCGTCATCGTCACTCGACTCTACATCCAAGTACTCATCACCTGAACTAGCTGTGCGATAAATTTCGTTTAGATCATCAACGCTTTCCATTGACGCTTTTGTTTCTTCAGTATGTTTGGAGGAGGTACCGCCGAGATGAGGAGACTCAACAATTGCTCCCAAGTTGGACGCATTGGAATAAGGAACTGCTGGCCCATACCGCTGTTGGGTGTTTTCGGAATCCGATGATGAGTAGGAACCGATAGAGGAGGATTTTGAGTTATCGCGGCTGTGCTCACCACCTTCTGGATAATGGCTGGAGTCTGTACAATCTGAGAAGCCACTCAAGTGCTGGATAATAGGTGACGAAACTTCCCTGGAGGGTTGAACTGTCCGAACTCCACTACCCACCATACGCATGCTAGGCAGCTCATCAGAATTGATCGTAGCCATTGACCCTCCCTGACCTCTTGCATGCCATCTCTCTTCTGTTTCATGTGCTTGCCTCCAGGAGTTTTGTGCCTTTCCTTGAGGTTCTGAAAAGTTGAAATCACCTCGCTGAGCTGCTTTCGGCGGGATAACTGGCATATCCAAAGTCGGAAAAGAGGTTTTGGAACTAATAGCTATCGCCGCTCCCAATGCTGAGCTAGCAGCTACAGCAGAACTTGGGTCTGAGGCTGATGGGGAACCCTCGAGGTCTCCCAAAATATTTCGCTGTATACCTTCAAGCCTATTATTATCGACGTGGGTGGATTCACTTTCGCCCTCTGAAAAAAAACTGATTGGAGAGGCCTGGAAGTCCAAATATCCTTTACTAGGGTTGTTCAGTTTGTACATGTTGATCTCTGTGGCCCGCCCGGGAGATTCAAATCCTTTTTCAAACGTCTCCGAAAATGCAGGCGTGATATCTATTCTCTCGGCACTGCCAGAGTCGTAAGCGGTTGTAAAGATTGCTGGAGGCTTTTCGACTATGCGGCGTGTGTTGCTGTTTATTTCGCCCTCTGGTAAAATAGGACTAGAAATAGGACCTTTTACCTTCTTTTGGCGACGACAGCAGAAGAAGAGCAAAAGCACAATTGCTGGTACTACCACAAATGGAATTACTACTCCGCAAGCAATAGCAATTTTAGTATTTTTAGAGATACCCTTACTAGAAGACGTGCCTGAAGAAGCGGCCGAGCTAGTGGTGCTGCTGGCGGTACTGCTAGGAGAGCTGGAGGCTGAAGCCTCAACAGCCCGTACAGTAAACTCAAGCTTGTCACTAGAGTTATCTTCATCTGTTAGCGTGATCTTAGTTCCGCTAAAAGAATTCGGAACTGTTCCACTCAGAGTGAGATTGCTCTGGTTGAATGTAAGCCAAGATGCAGTAGGGTCCGAAGTTACCGTGATATTGGCGTCGGTGGAGTTGACGGCAGAACTAGGTAAAGTGTATGAGAAATAATTGCCGATAGTCGCATTGATTGAGTCTAGCGAACTTTCAGTGAAAATAGGGTCAGATGTATACGTGCTGTTGGTGGAATTTGAGGTAGAGTTGATCGATAACCTTAACAAGAAATCCACAGTATCGTTGTAAGAGTCAACAACAGTTACTGTATATGAAGTTTCTTGAAAATCTTCAGGTACGTTTCCCTTGATAGTACCCTGGGAAAGGTCAGCCGTAAGCCAGGAACTAGTGGTGGATATGTCTGTGATGTTTGAAGTCGCGATGGGTTCGTCGTCTAGGAACATGTCGTCAAGAGGAAGAAGGTATTCAAAAGCCGTACCTGGAGTAACGGTCTCATTGTACGAAGTTATGTTGGTCGAAAACTGATGTGCGCCAACCTCAATGTTGAAATCAAGGGAGGCACTGGAAAATCCAGATACCTGAATTGCGAATAAACTGAAAGAATAAGTTATTGAAGGAGCAATCTCGGAATTAACGGCTGGTGCTTGTCCAGAAAAGGTCAACGTGCTGGAATCGAACGTAATCCAAATAGGAAGGGGCGTATGAGAAGATGTTAAAGAAGAGTATTCTGTGATGGGGTTATCGGAGGAAGCGTTGAACGCATTTGAAGAAAGCTCAATAGAGAAGTTTTCGCTAGGAGTAAGGATTAAAGTGTTGGAGTCGGCAAGCTCCCCCTGCTTTTGCAAAGTCGAAGCAAGCGAAAACGAGGACGATAGTGTAGCAATATCGATATCAGAAATAGCAAGAGTTGAATTTACAGACAAGCTGCCAGAGGAGTCTGTTCCTGTTAGTTCGAACGTTACATTGTTGTTAGACCCAGAGGAAGATGGAGCCGTGCCTGAAAGAGTGCGAGTGGCAGAATCGAAAGCAAGCCATGTTGGAAGATTATCGGCGGTGAATGCAATTTGAGTATTGTCGGAGGATACAAAGGTATCTGAAGACAGTTGATAAGAGTAAGACTCTCCGTATACTATTAACGGTGGTAGCTGCGAAGTAAGAGGATATGAATATGTTGGAGTTGCGTGGCAAGTCGAGATTAGATACAGCAGCAGGGCAGCGCTCCTACTACATGAGAGCATCATGGAAAGAGCGTTATAAGGCAAAGGACGGGACTAAAAGAAGGATAGTTCGAGACAAATATGCTAATATAGTACGATAGAGTTAAAGAGTGGATGTGTACCAAAGACATGAGGAAACGACAAAAAGAACGAAGAGAAACAACAGACAAAAAGCGTCACCAAACGGCCCGTTGAAATTAAGGAAAGACAAGAATTAAGAAGTAAAGAGAGTGAATGAAAATGAATGAAAAAGAAGGAAAAAGAGAAGAATAAAAAAAAAATTTGACGAAGGTTGGTTCTATATTTGTTTAGGTCTGTAACTTATGTTTATTTTTTTTTCAGCTGACGATTACAGCGCTGGTACTATAATTTTCTTCTTTTTGAGCCCCAGCTCTAGCTAGAGGGCGCTTAGGTTGGCCCACAAATTGGCCACAATGTTGTAACTTGCAACTAGTTATACACGCGTACGTATTGTATGGCTAAGTCCAGAGCTCATAATTAAAAATCAATTTAGACTCAAGCCATGGGCCTAGCCAGCCCAAGAAGCGCGCAGTAGCTACTAGCTACGTATTCGTTCATATGCTGATCCGCGTCGCATAATTGCGTCTGTCTTGAAAAGGAAATCAGGGGCACATAGAAAGTTACAGATGAAGACAGACGCGCGCATTGCCTGTGATTCAAGCACGCGCTGGAATGCGGACGCGTCTGAGGTGTCTGCACGAACAAAGCAAGACAACATATGGTACATGTCTTTTCATGTGTGTGGGCAGAAACGACGATAGTGGACGACTGAACATCACTCATGAATGAAGGAGAGCAATTGAGATATTCCATGCGAATGTTGACCTGTAGCCTATAGCTAGTTGAAGTCTTGGAAAGATGTGAACAAATGAGAGATACTTTGCGTGTTAAGTTAAAGTTTGGCTCCAGAAATGAAACAATGCGCAAAAACTATGGTAAATTTAAAGTAAACTGCAAAGACTTTATTCTTAACTAAACTTAGAGTCAACTACCGGTAGACGGTCGACCCCTGCTATAGACGAGGTCAGTGCTATCATGAGCACGAGCATGAGCATGAGCCATTGCAAGGGCATCGCTGGGACTGCAGCTCAACACGATATCATTGTTATTTCCGAGTTAACGAGCCTTAAAGAAAAAAATAAAACCAATAACATTATTTATACCGGTAGATGTTCATTTCCTCAAGGGGCCAGTCTATTTTAAATATTGGTTTCTTCAATCGCGATATCTTTAAGAATGCTTAAGAAGGGATGTAGACGTTTACCAGTAACCTCAACCGCGAAGTATGAATTAATCCTTTTACTTGTTCGGTACGAGTCTTTAAAAGGCTCAGTATAGGTTTATGAGGTATAATCAGACTAGTAGAAGTTACATAGACTAGAACTAGCTGGCCCAGTTTCATTTGTATGATTGATACTTCACAATGTTCACATTGACGTTCACAAAAGCTTGGTCTCTACCAGCTGGCTGGCAGACTCAGGCTGTACATCTATACTCAAAAGTGACTCAGGACATTGAGCTATGCAGGAATTGAAAAGAAACAAGAACAACCGTTTCATTCTCCTCATACGTACAGTACATTTTTAATTAGAGTCTAGCTGAGCTCTGCTGCTTGGCCTAGATATTGATATCTCGATATCGACAGCTGACACACTTTACACAGACTCCACTTGAACAAACGAGTGCAACAAATTGAAAGAGAATAAAGGGCGGATGAAATTTTCACCAACGACTCAAGGAGATAATATAAATCAAAGGTCCATAGGATCTAATATAATCTAATAAGTACTTGTCAACGTTTCTTTCTTCAATAAAAAAGTAACTCTAGTCTAGATCTCTCGACTAGACTCGGCAAAAACTATTTTTTTCAAAAAATAGAAAAATATGACAACCAAGGGATTCGAACCCTTGCCTCCGGAGAGATAAGGACCTTAACCTTACGCCTTAGACCAACTCGGCCAGATTGCCCGTAGAGATGTTAGTAAATTTTATTGCTTTAACAGAGACAGCTCATAAAAAATAACGCTTTTTTTATTTTTTGTGGGTGGATTTGAAGGCTCTCTCTAAATTTATCTTTTTTAAATCAGCGAAAATGAGTGAAAACGAAATCGATATGGCAACAGAGCAAATGGCTCTTGATATTGATGAAGTTGTATTTAGTAAGGAGCCTGATCCTCCTGATGATGAGATGGAGGAAAGTGGCGACGAAAATGCGAAAAATGGTGGTGGTGAAACTGAACAGGGTGGCGACAATGACGCCACG